>JAVJIF010017872.1:0-91562 GCA_038442645.1 Agave tequilana
GCCTCACTCCAACGGGTGACGTACTTCACCAGATGTTTGGACAACGGGTAGGTGACTCGCAGTATGCTGATGAAATGCGAGAGCGGCGACATCTTCGCTATAGTTAAGCATCTTGGCCATTTGACTCTGGAAGTAGCTGGCGTACGCCTTGAGACTGTTAGAGGGTCTCATATTGACAGAAAGGAGGTGCTGGTTATTCTGTTTGAACTCCTGGGGTGGAGTATTGTGAGAGGAACAACTTGGTGAGATTCTCGAAGTTGTGGATCGTCGTGGCAGAAGAGAGTAGAACCAATCAGAAGCTACTCCCTTCAAGCTAGAGGGGAAGATCGGACACAAGATGGGGTCGCTCCGGGCATATATCACCATCTTGTCCTGATATTGGTGGAGATGTTGGATCGGATCGTTCTGACCGAAGTCGCAGTCAAAGGTTGGAATCGTGAACTTCTTGGAAAATTCATATTTCAATATGCCTTCGAGAAGAGAGTTGGATGCATCGGTTTGTGAGTCTGTCGTGATGTGGCACTCTGGCCTCGACTTGTTTCTGTATAACTTGTCGAGATCTTGGACGCAAACTCCACGGTCTTCCATCGAGTATGATCGTACTGATCTCTCGTGCGGGGATGGGACGAATTCGACCTGCTGTCGGATCGTTCCGACTGAGTAGGAGAGTCTGACCTGTGTCACCTCCGGGTTTAGGAGTGCTCGCCGACTCGGGCCTCTGTAGCAGCGGGCCCTTCTGGCAGTGGAGGTGTCCCTTGGGTCCTTCAGAGGGCCGTGATCTGGGTGTAGAGTTGGTTGTTTAGATGCTTCAACTCCTCCCATTCACGGGCCGCGTTTTCTTGATCGAGCATCGCTTGCTCTCGCTCATGGCCGAATAGAGCCTGCTGCTTCACCATCTCTTCCTTATGTAGCGAACATTTGGAGAGTTGGCCTTCGTACGTCGATGGCGGGTGAGGGTCTTCGGCTGCCCCCTGTGAAGGTGTGGAGACAGACTCTTTTATGATGGGGAGGAGGTTGAGGCCACTCGAGGAAACGATGCCCCAACAGTGGTAGAAAGATTTGCCCTTGGAGGTGGTCCCATTACCGGTGGTCGGCTGCTTTTTGGGGTCATGGCTTTTTAGAGGAATTTTGAGGAAGGGTTTGGTAGGGGAGAAATTTGAGTATTAGGACTCAAATCTCAATGAAAACACCACTTTGTGGTAGAGATTTTCTGCCATGAGCGATCAGACAGTTGATCTACACTACAAGCGAGATTAGGGAGTGTGCATTTTGGGATAGGATAGTGCACAACACAAAAAAAAACACATGATTTTTACGTGAAAATCCTTAATCGGGAAAACCACGGGAGAGAAGAGAAGAATCCACTATAATTCGTAGGTTATGGAATTACAGGAATTGTTTGCCATAGTCTCAGTGCTGGGTATAACTGGAAGAAAATATCCCAAGGCCGCCTTCTCGTTGGAGAAGGTACATTTATGCTTGATCGATTTCTGTGCCTGAAAGCGGATGGTACGGACATGATCCTTGTAACCGCATGTAACACCCCCTCCCCGGGATATGTTCCCAAAACGTGTCTTTGTTTTTTCGATCGTATTTTTCTATTTTTTCCTTGTATTTACATTTACTTAGTGATTATTTATGTGCCTATTTGGTATCGGACCCGGATCTTTGGACTCAGAGTTAATTCGTGCCCGAACCAAGACCCGATCGTAATGTACTGCTTGATTTAACCTTCTAGTGGTCCAATTTGACGGATTTGAGTTTCTAATACTGTTTTCCAATATTTTAGATTTTTCATGATTTTCTGAATTTTTCTGAATTATTTTGCAAAATCTTCAAAAACGGCATCGACCGATACCGCCGGTTGATTTCGAGAATTTTAATTTACAAACAAAATTGAATTTCTAAGATCTACTTTCGCATTGTCTCTTAAAATCATATTTCCTACTTTAACGTATTTTTAGAGATTTTTTCTTAATTTATCCGAATTTTACCGAATTTGGTGTCGACAGGTATCGCCGATCGATTCTAAGATTTTTAATTTGAAAACGTGATTGAACTTTTTGAATCCGATTTCACCACGACTCTCAGTATAATATTTATTATTTTTGAGAATTTTTGAGACCTTTCTGGATTACTCAAAAATTTACCCTATTATAATAATATATTTATATTAGTGTTTTTTCTTTTTCTTTCTTTCTTTCTTTTCTTCTTTTTCTTTCTTTGACTTTCCCCTGGTCCACATCATGGGCTGACCATCCCCCTCACCTCCATCATACCCCCGTCACATCCATCACCATCTCACTCTCTCTTTCCTTTTTTCCTTTCTATTTCTTCTTCTTTCTTCTCTCCAATCTCTCTCCTACTTCACCACCGATGGCCTCCATCGCTAGGCCAACTGCTAGCGACTCCACTTTGGCCACCCTCTTCCCCAAGCTCCCCTTACTTTCCACCTCCTCCAACTTTAACTTCATCAACATCTTTCTCCTCAAACTTAACCACCACCATCTCCTTCCTTTTCTCAAATCCACCACCCACAACCATCCTCCACCTCTCCACCACCTAGATCCCCTCCATCTCCACCCCTAGAATCACCCACAACCACCACATCACCACCACCATCTTCCTCCAAATTCCACCATCTCCCCTAAAATCCCATCACCAAATGTCCAATCTCCACCACCATTTCCACCATCTCCCCGGCAGCCTCCTCCACCACCCTGGCGACTACTCCGACGACTACTTCATCGACAACTTCGGCGGCCATCCCTCTCTCCTTTTTCATCATCACTTCCACCATCATTCTATCACCACTTCAACTACCACATCCTCCATTAAAACCACCACCAAGCACCACCTCCACCAAGCACCACCTCCACCACCTCTTCTTCTCCACCAAATCCACCACAACCACCACCACCACTACCATTTCCACCTCCAAATAACCCCACAAAATCCATCTCCATCACCAACTCCCCCCCCCAAATCTCCAACCTTAACACCCATTTTCTCCTCCCCCTCCCTTCTTGGCCGGCCACCCTATGGCCGGCGTCGACTGGGGGCTATATAGCCGTGGGCCTCCCCCTTCCCTCCCTCTTTTGTTTCTCTCTCCTCTCTCCCTCTCTCTTGATTTTTCTCTCCTATCTTTAAATATTTATATATATATTTAATATATATTATGTTATATTATAAATGGTATTTGGTCACGTATTCGCGTGGATTATTGGAGTTTCCGGAATTTCAGGCGTACTCTGAGCTTTTAGGCGAGTGTTCTCGCCTCATTTCTGTGTTTTCCCGCTTCGACGGGTTGATATGTATTTTTGGGGAATTTGTGTATTTGTATTTCTCTCATGTTGTATTTGTATTTCTGTCGGCTATGTATTTGTATACATGTATGTGGCCAAGTGTCTATGATGTATTTGTACTGTATTTTATGGACAAATGGCTTAATAGTGTAGACGATATTATATTTGTGGGCTAACAGTGGTGCAGGTTGCAGGAGACAACTTCGGGACAAACATCCCTTCCGGGGTGCGTTGTCTCGAGAGACCACTTTTCGGGCTACCCAATGGGTACAATTCCATGCACCCTTATGGGTTTAGTTGTAGCTTTGGCGGAGTGGTTTTGCTTACTCAGCCCTCGGGTTGGACTATCCAATAGACGTCGGTCTTATATCTTCGGGTTTCGTGGTAGCTCCGCCGCGAGGTTGACCGATTTACAGTTCTCCCGTTATTATTTCTCCTGTTTATATATGTGCTTGTGTGGTACTAATATCTTTTGCAGGTACCTCCTCGGCCTTCTGGCCCTATTAGCCCATTTGGGCACTCACCCACTTCCTCGAAAGAGGAGTGCGCTTAGACTTTATGGTCTCTCTTATGCCCACTCCTCGAAAGGGGGTGCGCTTAGATCCTCTGGGTCTCTCGGCTTTGCCTAGGCGTGCTTAATTCTGTCGAATTTCAATCTCGCATTTTAAGTCGAGTCGTTCTGGTAGCTTCACTAAGCGCTTTAGTGATTAAACACTGTTCGTTGTCCTCGCCTCCAGCCTTGCTCAACTCTGCTTGTTTACACGGTAATGTTGTTTTTTATATTGTTTTAATGTGGTTGTGAAGAGTTTGAAATGTTTAATTATATTGTTTTTCATATAATGTCAATCACCTGACATCTGATATCTGACACCTCATACTTGACATGCTATCTCCTGACACATGTATATCATCACCTGACTCTTGATTAACACCTTTTCAGGACTTGACATGATTATTATACTGCTACTAAACATCTGGTACTCCTGAACTCCTGTATTCCTGAACCTCTAAAACAGGGAGACTCTTGAGATTATACTCCTTCATCCTGCTCCTGTTATTATATTCATGTTAATCCCCGTAAACCGATCATCATAGACTTAATCTGTAATAAATGGGCAACTTATACCGGGATGGGGGAAACTGATGGAATCAATTTGTGTACGTGTTTATAATGGTCAAATGTTGTACAATTGAAACTTTGATTCTACCTGAGGGCCACCGGGAGTTTCGGTAGGGTGTACTGGCACCCCTGCTCCTAAGTCCATTCTTGTTCCACGGCATACAAATAAGACCCTTACGACTTAGCTGTTGGTTCCGCTGCTCTTGAGGCCGTTGTCCAGGGTAATAGGGTATGCACGGGACCCAATATAAACATGGTTCGTTGATTCCATATCAGTTTCCAAATAATCACTTGTCTTATTCATAAGTGGATGTATGTGTGCTGGTAATACATACCTAAACATATGGATTAGATGAATAATATAAGAATTAATAGCCCATAATAATAATATTAGGAACATGTGATATTTAATTTCTCTTTTGTTTGGATACTGATACTCACATATCAGATTCGAGTGAGTTCTACTAGAATGCGATCTCTAGCATGGACTATCAGTGATGTGAGATAATGGTAGGAGGCAATTGAAATATCAGACGGTACTAATTATTATTACTGAATAACTTAAAATGCGACACTTTAATATTCTCCTACTATACTGTTATTCAATCATGTGATATGACCTGAGCTGACACTCTGCTTTATTATATATTTGATTACTGAGTTACTACACTAGATTTCTTGTCCTCTGGTTTATCGTCTTGTACTTGCATGTTCTAGCACAACACCTGACCCTACCCTAGATATAATTTAATTATTAAATAATAATAAACTCAATAGCGGGATGATCTGTTGTCGTGGTTGCTTTGTGTGGAATTGAATTCTTTAGAACGAACGAAGGGAGCTCCTAGATGACTTGACGCATCGGAGTTACCGAGACCAAAGTATCCTTGGGGCGAAGAGTGATTTCAGTGTTGACCGAATTAGGGAGGATATGGAGTGACAGAGTCTCTTGGTTGCTTGAACACGTGGTGTCATTCTGTGAGGGTCAATTTTTGACCACTACAATAGTAAATGTACATTTAAGAGTCCATATTATCGACTTTGATTGACAATATAAAAAAACTAAAATTTGAATATTTCTTCCACTGCAAGCTGGCTAGATCTATGGTATGGGCTGCATAAGTTGGCAACCCAAACACGTGTTATATCTATACACATCCGGGAAACATAGCGGACAAAATCTAAGGTGTATATGAACTTCTACTAGGCCATACACCTGACCTATGTTTTAGAGTCATGATCGCATGCATGATTTACAAATCTTTATGTTTTTATATTCAGTGTCATAAATGTTGTGGATCGCAACAAACAGTGTGGATGTTGGTGGATGTCAGTGATGTAACATAACTGTATTTGGGCCCAGTTTGGTAATCTTTATGTCTAGGGTGGTGTGATCCTGTGATGCATGTATCTACTTTTATTATCCTATTTTTATTGTTTATTTAAAGAATTAATTTCATTTTAAAATTTGACAATTATGTGGACCAACTTTCTCTTGCTGGTCATCAGTGACTGCTTTTCCAGATGCTGAAGGTTTCATGTTTCGCCAGCGAAGATAGTGGCTAGTAATTTCACTATTAGTTTGTGAGTACTTTTATTAAAATTTGAATGTTTTTGCTACATTTCTTAGCAACTTTTGCTCTTTTCTCTCTGCAGAAATGTTTGCTCTTTTCTCTCTGCAGAAATGTTTTCCAACTCTAGAGCCTAATGTTACATTAATAACAGTCAGTTTCTATATGAAGTTATTATGTGTAATATAATCAGCCAACTGCTCTGTGTTCTCAATTAATTTAAACCTTGAACATCAGCTGTCATCCACTCCTGTTGTTGGGAACACACCCACCGTTATACATGATTTTATGCTTTCAACTATTTGGCCACTGTTTGATATGGTGATGTGCAGGGCAGAGTATAATCCAGACCAGTATTTATGGGAATCAGAGTTCACTCTTGCAGGCAGAAAATATAACGCCATGATTTGGAGGCAAGTACGGAGATCAATTGTCGAGGTTTCTTCTGTCTTCTACATTTCATGATAAGATGGCATCTATTCTCCCAGTATTTGCTAACTTGCCAAAAACTTTATGTTCAAACATAACAGCTCACAAATGGAAGAGGTCATACCTTGCAGTGCAGTCATTATGTTCCCTCTGTTGTCCCAGAAAGCACTGCTCTCCCCTGCGTTATTTACTGCCATGGAAATAGGTCAGTGATTTCCTTGACATTCTTGCCTCCCATATTATTATTCATTTTAAGTGCACTATTATTTTTTTTTGGTGAGAGTGGGGGGTGGGGGAGCCACTTTATGGTTGAACCTGTTTTTTGGAAACAATATATGTTAATAGCATGCTGAAATTCTTCTAGTTTGCAGTAACTTTTTACGTCTATAATTTTGCAATTTATTTCTTTCCTCTGTTTGACGTCCATCCTAATCGCCTCTTGACCCTGCCACCACAACCACACAAACAACAACAACAAAAACAAAAAAGAAGTTGAAAATATTTTCCTTCCTATTTATCTACTTGGTCCTATGAGTCAGCAAGAGGACATGACATTGGTTCTGTGGGAGATTGTCCTGTTTTCCATTATTCTAAGTGTTTATTTTCATTTCTTCAGAATCTCAAGGGTTTTTTTTTTCCTGTGGAAAAATGCAGTGGCTGTAGAGCAGATGCAAATGAGGCAGCTGTCATCCTTCTTCCTTCAAATATTACTGTTTTTGCTCTTGACTTCTCAGGCTCCGGTCTATCTGGTGGTGATTATGTCAGCCTTGGCTGGCACGAGGTATTTGAGTTTGCTTTTATGGCCTTTTAGTGTTTGCCATACTGAAATTCTGCTGAACTTCCTGCAATAAAATATTCCTGATGATGTACATGTCAGAAAGATGATCTCAAAGCTGTGGTCTCTTATTTGCGGAGCAGTAAACAAGTTTCCTGCATAGGGTTATGGGGGCGATCCATGGGTGCTGTCACCAGGTACTTAAAATGGATGGAATTCACTAGTGTTCAAGTTGTTTACCTCTTATTTTGTTAATCACGCTCTCAGATTAAACAATCTTAATTATCTTATATGGTGTTTCATGTTATGATTCATTTCACGGTTTGAGTGTCTATTTGCAACGATAGTCTTCTTTCTGCCTGAAATCACTTGCCCATCTTTGCTCAACTGGTTTATGGTATGCTGGCTGTGTTGGTTATCTCATAGATTTATGGAACATTTATATGCTGGGAGATTGTGGAAGATACCCCCCCCCCCCCCCCCCCCCCCCCCCCCCCCCCCCCCCCCCCCCTCTTGAAAGGTTAAGAAGATATGTCCTTTTGTTCGCATAACATTTCCATATATTTGGAAAAAGGCCTAGACTAATAAGTCACTGAATGGTAATAAATGGAACTAGCACCTGTAGTAGTGATATGAACATGGTTGATGGGAAGTCTATATACGGTTGTAGGCAGACCAACCAATCTTTAACCCATCTTTGGCAACAGGCCGACACTCAGAGGCAGGAATACTAGAATCTTAGGATATTTCAGTGATTTCTTGGATTATAGGGCAGGTGGCTGGGATGGGGTGGGGGGGTTGTTTGTAGCCCTAAATCAGATTCTTCTTTCTCTCACAAGGAAAATAAGTACAGCTAAAAAGATACTAATCTCTATCATTTAGATCGAATTCTCTGCTGAAGTGTTTTTCAATGTTAAACTCTTTAATTTTGTTATGTAATAATATAGTTGTCTGTAATAGGCTGTGTTCTTACGGTCAAAGTGTTTGGCAATTAAGAAACTTGTTCGAAAAAAAATCAGTGTAGCTGAAATGAGAATGTTGAGATGTATGAGTGATAATATAGTAAGAGATGGGATATGATCCGAGTGTATCGATGAAGGTTAGAGGTAGCTTCCACTGATCAGAGAATTATGAGAGACAATTAAGATGGTTTGGGCTTGTGCAATGGAGACTGGTAAGTGCCTGGTTGGGAATCTTGGGATGAGCAATAGGACCCTTAATGGAGAAGTGAGGGAGGCTGGTCTAACGAGCATGGATGGAGGCGATTAAAAAGGACATTATAGTTGTTAATGTAATTTTGGAGATTACCCTCAACAGAGCTGAATGGAAAAAGAAATTATGTAGACAACCCCCAAAAGTTTGGAATAAAGGCAAGTGGTTTTTGTTTCTTGTAATTTGTTTGTGTTTTTTGTTAGCTCTTGATACTTTGGAGGATCTTGTTGGTTATTTCTTCATGCTGATCTTTGCTTGAGTTACGAATGTTGTGTTTGAGAATATGACCACTTTTACAGCCATGCTTTGATGCCATTTACTGTTTCAATCTGATTAAATGTCCTTTAAGTTGGAATAGTATCATAATGTCATCAGGTGTTTCCTTTTCATTGATGCCTACTCTTGTGAACACACAGCCTTCTTTATGGAGCAGAAGACCCTTCAATTGCTGGCATGGTGTTGGACAGTGGTTTCTCTAACTTATTTAATCTCATGATGGAGCTTGTGGATGTTTACAAGATCCGACTTCCTAAATTTACGGTACACCTTGTCCACTTTCTTGGTTAAGTTTATTTAAGTAAATGATATTGCTTGAAATAATAAAAGTAAATGAATTATCAACTACAATATTCTTTTGTAAGTGATGTAAATATATGTAAAAAAATACCATTTATGGACATGTTCATTTATCGATTGACTCTTCTGTAAAAATGAATCTTCTCCCGGAATAGTCATATTATATTGTAAGCTGGTGTATTTATATTTCAATGTTTTTTGATGACATCTTTGAAAATATCTGTAAATTAGGTCAAAATGGGTGTACATTACATGCGGCGAATCATTCAGAAGAAGGCTAAATTTGACATTATGGATCTTAATATTGTACAGGTTTGGTTCTGTTGCACGTGTGCATTTTTCTAATGAACAGTCTTCTATGATATTTTCATTTTTGTAATCTTTCTATCAACTAGAAAACTACATGAGAAGAAAATGAGGACAAGAACTTTTTTTGTTTGCAACCCTCCCTGCTCTCTCTCTCTCTCTCTCTCTCTCTCTCTCTCTGTGTGTGTGTGTGTGTGTGTGTGTGTGTGTGTGTGTGTGAGAGAGAGAGAGAGAGAGAGAGAGAGAGAGAGAGAGAGAGAGAGAGAGAGTGCAAAATGTATATTGAGCATTCCTTTCTCCAGAACCTTCTTGTGCCTGGTCCCCATGGTTTTTTGCTTTTAGAGATTCACTTTTGAGGAAGCACCACTTTGAAAGCAGCTGTTAGGAATGCCCTCCTTCCTTTTTGTTCCATTCCCTTTGCTCGTATTTTTCATACATAAAGCTCTGTTGTTCAATCAAATTCTTCCTATCTCCTCTCTTGCAGATCCGGAGCCAATAAGACTCAGTAATTATATACTAATGACTATCCCTCTCTACCTAGTCCAGGTCCGTCAAATTCAACTCTTTCTAAGATGATCTCAAGTAACCTAGCCTAGTCACTCCATCGTATTTGTGCCAATCACATAACACTTGTTCCTTGTCTAGAACTCACCACATAATTTTTATAAAGACCCTACCATACGTTGTTTGTAAATAAGTAAAATCATATAGATCAATTTTCTTCTCTCTGAATCGTTTTGTCAACCGCGTGGACCACTTTAATAAGTGAATTAATTCCTTTGGCAAATGTACCTAGCATAAAACCAAATTGATGTCCATAAGCCTTTGTTTCTTTTCTTAGCCTTTGTTATTGCTCTTCCTCATAGTTTCATTATATGGTTCATAAATTTAATTTCATGACAATTTGTACAACTTTGTTCATGTATTCTTATAAGTAGATAGTATATATAGTGTTTCTACACTGTGCATCACACATTTGTTACTCTTCATGATTTTACTTAGCTATACTAAACCCTTGATTCCAAAAGGTTTTCAAATCTGAATAAGATATTATCAATTCCTGCTGCACTTCTTGTTTTAACTATCTTTAACTTCTCTAAGCCTAGTTCTTTTGGAAGTGCTTATAGTTCCTACATGAATTTACGCATCGTAATCTAACTTTTGTCTCATGTGAACCCTTATTAAACAGCTTATGAAAATGACTATAATGTTCTTCAATTTCTTTTTCTTTTACTAGGGCCCATTGTCTCACTTTTAATATATCCTACATAATGCTAGTTTCTTCGCGTATATTCTGCTTCTTTTATCGTCTCTTATGATCTAAATAAGGGAACTTCGATAGACCCGGAAAAGAAGAAATAGTAATCTTTGACGAACAAGATAAAATCATTATCATTCAGATACAAGACGACACAAGGGTATAAAGTCCTTTTCCTTGTGTCGAATGGAAGATTAGGAAGACTTATAATCCCTCCTAGAAGTTTGTGTTCCTTTCATTTATTCCGTCATTGTCTTGTATCCTCTTCCCTTGTTTTTGTATGCCTATTGTCCAGTGCTAGAATGGGATATCTGTAAAGAATTCCAAGCTTTCACCAATCAACTTCCATTATTTTGTTGTTGTTCTCTTCTTAGTCCTACTTGTTCTTTTCCACTTCTCAATGCCATTGTCTAGTACCACCAGTCTATTTTTCTGTGGGCAAGCACTTTCCTGTTTGTGATGTTGGCATGCTACCCTCTTTATCCTCCTTGCAAGGAAAAAAGTCTATTGACTATAATTTAATCCACTTCTAACAGATTTTAATTTTTTATCTCAGTTTTAAACTACCTAGTTGGCGTATTTGCTATCATAAGGCCACTTGGCATCAGTAAATCCAAAATTACATTTCCATTTTTTTTACACCGTATTCTTTTGCAACATCCAGTATCCTCAACAAACCCTAAATTTTGTCGGTGGCTTCGCCCATCCATTCAGTCTAACCTCCAACATTCAGTATCCTCAACAAACCTTAAATTTTGTTAGTGGGTTTGCCTATCCATTGGTGGTAGAAATCAGTCAAACCTTAATGTTACACTACTGTTTGTAATTTTAAAAGTACCTTTTTTTCTTTTAAATGCCATCCCCATGGTTTTAATTTCCATGACTTCCTTCAACTGGCACTTTGTGCTCTCATCAATTTAAAAAATCCAACTCTAGGAAATGATCACAAGGCTTTAGTTAGACTGAATGCCCAACAGGAGTGCTAATTAATCTCCCTGGAATAATTGATGGTGGTCATGAATACGGTTTTGAAGTTGTTGGGGGCCAAGGCAAAACCTGCCTTGTGGTTGAAGAAGGTTCTCTGTAATTTATACCATAACTCTATCACCCAAACCATCTTTGTCTCTAAACTTTATTTGATATGCTTTGTTATTCTTTGTGATGTCAGTTTGCACTGAAGTCCTTTATTCCGGCATTATTTGGACATGCGACAGAAGATATATTTGTTCAGCCTCATCACTCGGATATAATATATAAATCATATGCGGTAAGTACGCATTATCTACTTTGTTTTGTATGTGATTGA
This sequence comes from Agave tequilana, assembly GCA_038442645.1. Lineage (NCBI taxonomy): Eukaryota > Viridiplantae > Streptophyta > Magnoliopsida > Asparagales > Asparagaceae > Agave > Agave tequilana. The sequence continues at coordinate 11,859 of JAVJIF010017872.1, forward strand.
TGACGGTCATGGGACCTGCACCCTTGAGCAAATGTAGTTTTCTTAGACAGATTTTGTCATAGTGGCTGGAATTGTAGTTAAATGTGCTTCTTGCTATTAAAGCAATATTTGGATTATTTCGCAGGGCGATAAGAATATCATCAAATTTGAGGGCGATCACAACTCGCCGAGACCGCAGTTCTATTATGATTCTGTTTCAATCTTTTTTTACAATGTCCTTCACCCTCCTCCTATTTCTTCGTCAACTCCAAATAAGGTAGAGAAGTACTATGATTTGGGAGATCTGCGAGTTGGTCGTGGTGCAGATGCGGTGATTTTTAAACCCTTTTTAATGATCTTTTATCTTTTGTATTTGTGTGCGTGTGTGTGCACGCACGCACATGCGGACATACATCACGACTCAAATATGAGGGGTGTCAACTGCCCACCTTCAACCCTTTACCATGCGAGCCAGGCTTGGGGGCAGTTGATGTTAGTTTTCTTGTTATTGTATTACTTGTTTTGTTGGGGTGTTGTAGCACATCATTGGACTGAATGGCTGAGAACTGATCTATTTGATTAATTCCATTCATATGTTTGTTATTCAATTCATATAGACACTTGACAGACTGGTTATGGAGATGCTAATATGTAAAATTGGCATGGCTTGTTTACAGAGTGTGTTGTATGAGATCATTGCTGATCTCCGAGCAGCTGGTAACAATGCAGCAAGCTCGTCATCAGCTCCTCCTGGCATTCCACTTAGTTCAGGCAAGATCTCTGAGAATTACATGATTTATTGTCATCTTCAGTTGTCTTTTTCAAAACTTCGTAATACCTCCCTCTTCTAGATATATGCCAAAGGAGCATCTTAAACTGATGCGTAGGCCTCACTCATGTGGGTCCCAGTTGTCATTGAAGTGGCATTCCTTTTGGCGTTGTCATAAATGTGTATGTAAAATATTGCTTGTTGTTCCTTCCTGACAGGTTGGTTGCTTTGCAGGTTCCACCGTAAAATCAGTCGTCGAGTTGCTATCTGAAAGTGTATCTGGTATGTCGGTGAAAGACGAAGTGGTAAGTTATTTGACTCCCACAGTTTCTACCTTGCTTACAAGTCAATTCTCAAATAATCTTGGTGATAAATGCAGAATTTTCTATTTGATGAAGCTAATATCGATGTGGTTGAGAATGCTTCTGAAGGTTCACATTCACAGGTGATCATTCTAGCTCTATGATTTCTTTTTTTCTATTTGTTGCTGCAATCATTCTATCATCAACATTACCATGTTATACTTGCTAACTTATCTTATTTTACCTTTTGACTGTTGCGTGATGGTTGGCTTCAGTTGTGCATGACTCTTTTTTAAGCTTCTTTAATGCTTATGAATTCATGTGCCAAAATCTGGCCATTCTCCAAGTTGGTTATACAGTTTTATAGTTGAACTGGCACATATCTCAGGGATTCTTGTGATTACTAATTCATGTGCCAAAAGCTTTTCTTCCCAAGAATAGTAATGAACATAGATAAAAGAAAGTGAATTTTGTAAGATAATGGTTTATTAGCCTACCAATTCCTTTTCCTTGTCCCAAAATCCCCGAACAAGGAGAAAATCACAAAAGAAATGGACGTGGAGATAATCAGAAAAGAAATGGACGTGTGATGTAAACGTCAACATTACTTGAAGGTTTGTCTGTCTTTGGTTTTTGAATTATGCTGCTTGGTAAAGAGGCGCTAGAGAAAACAGATGCATATATGTCCATCTGTACCATATGAAAAGCATCCCAAAATAAACAAAACAAAACCATAAAACAGAAGCAGTGAAATACGAATCTATGGTCTGTGTTTTCTATAGGTTGTTTACTCTTATCTGTAAGAGATCTTGCATTTTTAAGTTAAATATACAGGATAAGAAAAGATTAAAAAAAAGCCCTACTTATCTAAAATCAGTGTTTTAAAAAACTCGTTATATAACCCTTTATAACTCGTTATATAACGTAACACCGACCAATCGTTATGTAACAGGTCTAAAAAAACGCAATGTTTGATAACTATGGTTATTTTGTCCGTAACTTACGTTACGTTACGTTATTAACGTACGCACCATAACCTACGTTATGGTGCAAGTCGACTTTTTATAAACCCCCATGTTCTCCTGGTCTATGGCAAAAAAAATTCCTCCCAAATTCACTCGCTCGCTCGCTCGTCCTCTCTATAACCTCGTCATCATTTCCTCGTTCGGCGCCGAGAAGAAAGAAGAAGACGTAATTTTCTGATTGACAACAAAAGAAGAAGAACTACCTCTGGTGGTTTTGTGTCATGGTGGTTTTCGTCGACGTCGTTTCCAAGCAATGGTTCTCCGTCTCCAAGCACATGTAAGCTCTCTCTCCCCCGATGTCTCCTCTCTTTCTTTCTCCAGTCTCCCCCCGATCCCGATCTCTCTCCCGATCCCGATCTCTCTATGTTTTCTCTCTCGATCTCTCTCTGCTTTCTCCCGAGGGAGAGAGAGGGAGAGAGAGAGCAGAGAGAGATCAGGAGAGAAAGTCGAGAGAGATGAGGAGGGAGGGAGAGAGATCGAAGGGAGAGAGCAGAAAGATTGATGGGGGAGAGAGCAGAGAGAGATCGGGGATAAAATATCGAAGAGAGTGAAGTACATGGGGGGTATAATTGGATAGCATATTATAGATTGAATTATGAATCATAATGATCACATAACTAAAAATTATGATAGAATTATGAATTATTGTAAATTGAATTATGAATCTCTGTGTAGATTAAATAACATGACTAAAAATTATGAATTATAATGAAATATGCGAATCATATTGTTGTTTGTGTAGAGAAATTATGAATTATAAGTTTATAACTTGTGAAAGTGAAAAATTATTGTGATATTTGCTAAAAATTGTTGTGAGACTTATTAAATGTGTTATATATTATTTTGGTATTTTTTTAGATTTTTTAAAATTATTTTTCTATTTATAAAAATTCTTAAATATAGTATATATATATTTATTTTTATTAGATAAATATTAAATCGCGTAACCTACGTTAAGCGTAATGTTATAACCTATGTTAACATAACAGAAGAAAAACGTTATCATTACGTTACCGTTATTTTAAACATTGTCTAAAATCTCTTTGATTTTTACCCAAGAACACTGGTACCCAGACCATTGGTATGTGGGCCCAGCCCACGATTATTCTATCCCCCTCCTATCTTCTGTATTTGATTGGTGGGAGGATTAGCAATTTTGTTGCATAATCCAACTTTTTCACAGCGTTTAATCTCCAACTTTTGACATATACGGAGCTAAACATAACAATCGTGTCAACTCTCATCTTTAATTTGATGTTACTGTCTATCCAGGATAAAGCCAATGTGCATAATGATGTGCAGAATGGGGAATACTCCTCCCATTCAAGCTCGAACAGGGAGAGCTGGGGAAGGTGTTCCTCTTTAGGTGGAGGGAGTGAGGAGTCGTCCTCAGCTGGCGTTCCTGGAGTTTCTGACAGCAAAGAACAAGCTGATGACCCTGGGGTTTCCGACAGCAAAGGACAGGTTTCGTCTTACCTCATCACTCACTAAGCTTTTTTCTGCTCCTGAAAATGTGGGTTTCCCCAACTGTTTCTTCTTATGTAACCTTTCTTAAACACCTATTGTCAGTTAGACTACCAATTCCTAACCTCCGAGACTACCAGTAGATTTCCCCGGTACCCCAATCTGATCTTGCAAACATGCTGCTATTGTGCCTGTCTTCCCCCTAGTTGCAGGCTCAAACCCTTTCTGTAGATTAATTTTTGAGACCATTATGGTGAGTCCTAATCCTCACCTGCCAACTGTATTTTGCTTTATATGCTAAGCCTGTCTTGCCTCTTGCAGGAAACAAGCAAGGACTCGGGGCAACATGAGCTGATAAAGAAACAACACAATACTTCGGTTGATCCTCTACTTGAGATGTCTTTTCTATTGTCCATCTATTTTGACATGCAGTACTGTTGCTAATTGTTTCTGATTCCATGAACAGAAGGGGTTTAGGGCGCTCACAACACCTTTGAGGCGAATACAAAAATCAAGTACAAATGTAAAGGATAAGAAAAAGGGGACTGTCACGCCAAAGAAGCAAAAGGAGCAAGTAAAGCTGGAGAAAGGGAATACGCTGAGCCAGCGCTTGAGGCTTTGCTTCCTCAGACGAGTACCACACCACAAGAGGCACAAGTCGGTCTAGACCACCAACCTCAACTTTTGTACCATACCAACAACAGATGGAGAAGGGCTTTGATTCCTGGTCTCCCGTTGTTTTCTAACTAAAGATGTGGAGCTGATGGGTCGACAAAGATGTGACGTATCTCTGTTCCGTTGGATGTTGCAGTACTAATATATAGCAGTGACATTTTGGGGGCTTGCTTCGGGGTGGCTCTTTGGATGTATTGATCGCGATTGGGTGTTATCTTGTTAGTTCCCCATTTGGCGGAACTGTTGATATGCTTGCATTGTATCGTGAAAGAAGAATTGTAAGGTGGAAGAATTTTTTCTCAAATTAATTGCTAAATGGTTTGAGAAGGCGGATTCAGTTGAAATGACCGACTTGTGTGAATCTCTCAATCTAGATTTGTTGGTGCAGAATTGTTTGGCTCTTTGCCCTAAATCTACCATTTAACTGTCCTTGAAGACAGGATCTACTCAATGAGAAAACTATTGTTCTCTGGCTTTGGCCTTGGACTAAAGAAAAGGAAAAGGGAAAGGAAAAGAAAACGAGGACTGGCTGCAGATCTCAAACTCAGATCTTCATCACGTGATGCTCTTTCAAGACCTAAAAGGAGATGGCCTACATTGAACGAGATTTTTCCGGAGATTCTAGCTTTGCTTGTTGCAGGACTGTTTGTTGTAGCCCTAAATCAACCATTTAATTATCCTTATCCTTTTTATAAACAGGATCATACTCAATCAGAAAAATCCCCTATAAAAAAGAAGAAAGAAAAGAAAAATCTCTTTTCCTAAAGGATTAAGCCAACTCCAACATGAACAAAAGAAAATTACAAAAGAAAAAAAAGTCAAGGAGAAAAATCGCAAAAAATACGTGTAGAAGTACAGTGGGCGTGCTATCTTCCTACTACTAGAACATGAGTAGAGGGAGATTTTAAGCTGACAGTTGATGAGTTGTTACTCGACTACCCTTCGACAACCATTAGTAGCTTGCCAATCTTCAGAGACAGTGTGCAATTTCTACCCAAGTGCTCCTGCAGTTCATTTCTTTTTGTGAGTACACTATTAAAGGGACAAAAATATGTATACGCATTTGGTTATAGTTGCGTGTTTGGTTGCAAGGAGGTGGGCGGAAGTAAGGAAATGAGGAAGTATAATTGCTCACTTCCCTATCTATCTAAACAGCGGAAAAGGAAAATAAGAAAACCCATTTTCCTTTTTTCTTCTTCTTTTACACAACCATTTCCTCACTTTTAAAGTGTTACAGTTAATTTTGTGGTCATGTAAATCTCATTTGTAATAAGTTGTAACATAAAACAGTTAATTTTTTGGTTATGTAAATCTCATTTGCATTCTAATTACAGTCCATTTTTTATTTTTCTTAATTAATTTTTATTTTAATATTATTTTGCGGTCAACTTTGTGGTCAACTTTTCCACTTCCACTTTCCATTACCATCCAAACACCAGAAAAGACATAACATTTTTCAAACCACACTTCCCAACAACATCCAAACACCGAAAAATTTACTAACTAATTCCATAGTTCTAAAGGGAACTATTACCACTTCCTCACTTCCTTGCTTCCTCACTTCTACCCTTAACCAAACAGGCCCTACATGTATTCCAGCCTGGAACAGAGACAAAAATCATTCACACGGGCGGGTTATATTAAAATTTAACAGTAAAAGAAATAAATCTTAAAATACAAAATATAATACAAAAGTTACTGTAGTACTCAACGATGTCATTTTGAAGAGAATGAAACTGAAAACTAGCCTATCAATTCTGGAAGATTTAAATAAATAGTCATTCGATATAATGCAGTGTGTTTTAACGAATGACTTGTTTGTCTTTATTTGGTCGAGACCTCCTCTTTGCTTAATGGAGATATACTTTAATGTTGATGTGTTTTTATTTGTACTGTATTTTATTAATGCATGTAAAGTTGGTGAGATGCCTATAAAAGCATCTCTATGTATGATAATTGGTATAGCCGATATAGTTATATGATATTATCTATTAGAAATTATAATTTTTTATTTAAATTTTAGTATAATATAATATAACAACAATCTAAGTTTAATTTTCACATAGGGGCACGTTAAATCTTGCAGAATTTAATATTAATCTTTTCAAAAAAAAAATGCTAAAGATAATATGTATAATTTTTTTTTTTCAATGTTACTTTATTTTTTGCGGCACGGTACTCACACGTGTCAACTTCAGCAGTAATCACGGCCCCAAAAGCCGCAAACTAAGGTCTCAGTTTTTTATACATCTTTTTATTTAGCTTAATGTGACATCAACCTTCTCCTCTTCAAATCCCAAACCTTTTTTGATCTCTTCTCTTCTCCTTCATTCTTCTGATCTTTTCCCTTCCCTCTCAACAGCAAAGCCAATTTGGCTTCGATTTGATCCGTTGCCGGGTACTTTTATTTTTACTTTTTTTTTCTGTTTTTCATTGCGATGAACTCTTTGTTTCTATTGGATTTGTGACAAGAATTTTTTTTAAGCAGCATCAAGGCCGCTAGCGTTCCTTGTGCAAATCGCCAAATCGCCTAATTTAGGACGAGAAATCAAGAAAGGAGAGATTCTTTGTCTCTCTCTCTCTCGATTATGTTCTAGAAATTAAATTTTATTCTCAAGTTATTTTCTGTTGAGAATTTTGGTAGATCGAAAGGGAGCAGAGATTAGAACCAAGTACTCGGCTTTTTTTTCCAATTATTTTTTTATTTAATGTCTTGGGATTTTTATTATTTTCTTCACTTGTTTGCCACAATGTGCAGAAGTGCTTTTAATGACTTAATGTCTTGTATATAATCTGAAGTTATCTCCATTCCGTAAGTAAAGCCAGTATCCTGCATGTCAGTATCCTCATATCACCAAAATGGGTGGTATAGTTGGGAGAATTGACTCGATAAAATTAACTTGTCCGGTGTCAAAGCTCGAGGCAAAGATGGTTGAAGCAATGCAGAAAAGGGCGTTGCAAGGAACTTCCGTGAAATCGTTCAACAACATCATTTTGAAGTTTCCAAAAATCGATGAGAGCTTGAGAAAGTGCAGGACGATTTTTCAGGAATTTGGTGAGTATTTTCCATTCTGAGTAGAGAGTCCAGGGTAGCTTTGCAATGTGAGTAAAGCCGTAGCATTTGAACAAATTTTATTTGCTATTCCGTTCTGTTGGAGATTGATAGAACCTGGAAATCAAGAAGGGGAATATAATCAGCTCATAGTTGTTTGTGTATATATAGTACTCCCTAGTGTTGAGTGGTGTTCCATCTAATTGAAGAACTCACCTCTCAATTGTTTAGCTCAGTTACATCTGTAAACCGTTAAAATTGGTCTGTCTTTTTGGTCTTGTCTTTTTGAATCGAGACTTTACAAGAACTCAGGTGAACAAGTATCTCGCAGTATTCTGACCCGAAAACATTTAATTTTTCCAGATCTAATGAAGATTATATATATACATTGTCAAGCAAATAGAATGTTTACAAGAGAACAAAAATACCTTTGTGATTTTAATTTTGAAGTGTATCAGTAACAAATAAATTATCAGTTTGTTGGAGATAGATGGAATTTGAGCTGCAGTTATATGATTGCATACTTCATTGATCAGCTTAAGTATTTGCTACTATTATCATATAGAATTATGAATATTGAATTTTCTTTTAAAAAGGAGGAAAAAAAAAGAAAAGGTAGGAAAAACCTTCTCTCTGACCTCAGATTGATAAGTCAATACAATTAGCGGGTTTACAGGCCTGTTAGATGTTAGTTGAAATTTATGTTGCAGGAAAAGGAAGACTCAATACAAGACCTTCATATCGGAAGAAGTATGTCTGCACCTCCAAAGAAGTTTTGGCTTCCTTTAATCTGTCTGAAATTTCTGCAGCTAGCACCTGTTTTATAGTAGGCGTGGAGATGCATTTCCTTGTTACCTTTCTGTCCTATTTTGAAGCTTCTTGTATGAAGGAAGTACTTGTGATCTATGATGCAAGGATTGTTCATGCCCACTAGTGTAAGTGGTTACTGTTATAATCATAGTATGTAGGTTTTGGAATCTTAAAAGGGTTGCAAATTGCCAAGTTGGTTCATGTTAGGTTTCAGAGATCTAATAGTTCCATTGACCAATATATTTATGCTGATAGAAGGATGATCTTTGTCTTACCTGAGGATGACTTGTTTTACCTTCGACAATGACTTAAGATCTTATAATGATTTGAGGTTGAGAAACTCATCTTGCCCTGCCTTTCTTTATAGCCTCCAAAGAACCAGAAGAGAAAAGCAAAAGGGAAGAAAACCCCCACTGCATCTGAATTCTAATATAACTTATATTTTAAATCTTAGGGTATGATTTTCTCTGTGTACCCATGAGAGAGTCTGCAAGTTTTGATTGCCTTTGCATCATGTGATGATGGCTTACAGGCTTATAGTTGACCTTACCAAACAGATTTTCATGAATGTTACCATCATGTTGCCATCCAAATTTCATATTAATATTTCACTTAACGAAATTTAACTTGCACATGATACCCAAATAGAAGCAGACTTAAAGTTCACATTCTTTTTCCATTTTTTTGGGTTAATTTTCCGAAAGCTTACCATTGTGAGGATAAATTAGAAGTTACAATTGTTTTGAACTCATCTTAGTATTATCTCTATAGGACACACATCTTTAAAGTTTTATCCTTGTACTTGCACACATATGTATGCATGTGTATATGCGTGTAAATTTGTAGTCATGCTGACGTAGGTAGGAATAAACACAAGTTTTATGTATTTATACCTCCTATACAATCATTTTGTGGTAACACACCCTATGAAGCACTGGGGAAATTATAACTCAGGTGACATTCTTTTTGGAGGAAATTGAGGAGGAATATAGTTTGGCATATATAATGCTTTCATCATTATTTGTGCACCCCCTCCTCATATGCCTTTTTGCATATACACCTCCACCAGCTCTTTGTAATCCTGACAATTATTATTTGGCGTTCAAATTACTCTAAATGCATTTATGCATCTTAAAAGCTAAAACCTTTATGAACTATGCTTTTAATACATGAAGTCGAATCTTGATACAAATCCCAATCCATGCATGAGCTGGAAATCTAGTTTGTACAATCTCAATGGAAATATATAGGGTAAGGGAAAGTTATGTGATGGTTGAACTTGGTTTGGTCTTCTAAACCAAAAACAAACTTCTAAACTCGACAGAAAATTAGGATATTGAGGAAAATTGACATATACGAGTTTACGAACACATAAAAAAACAAAAACTTCTACATTTTTTTAACCTGTTGCAAGACAGTTCATGGTAAGAGTTCCACAACAAAGGGGAAGAAAATAATAGAGGAATGGATGGAATTCAATAAGGAAACTCACCGTTTCAATCTCAGTCAAATTTAAATAATATTTTCATTTATCAGCCCAAGCTACCAATACTGATTACACCAACCCTTTTAATGAGCATACTCTTACTGCCAGACAAGATAAGATTCTAAATCAAATCCTACTAACCTTATCTAGAAACACAAATAAAATAAACAACTAATCAAAACAAGTCGAACTCCTATCTTAAAAGTGATAAGGTAATAATAAAACAAATCTACTAATTAAAAATTCTAAAAAAAGAAAGATAAAAACTTATCTAGGAAATCTTCAAGATTATTTTGTTTAGGTGGAAAATCTCCATCGTCATCTACTTTATGGTGAACTAGTAGAAATTGCACTCTCTTCACTCTCCTAGGTTTGAGAAAACTTGACCTTAAGTTTTGAAATACAAGAGGATGTGAAGATAACAAGAACTAATACATGTGGCAGACATGAAGGATTTGGCAAATAATGTAGGCTGAGGGGGATTTGGGATGATGGAACCAGTCACCTGCAACATTAGAGCACGAACATGGTGGAATTACTCAATGCAAACATTGTTTTAAAAAGTATTTCTAGCGACTACCTAGGAAGAGGTGGCAATCTAGCCGCTCTGATCAAGGATTAAGAACCCATCCTAGGCCCGCCCTTAAAAGAAAAGGTGAAGGAATTACTTATGCCTGGAGACTGTCATCACTTATACTGCCAAAGGCCTTTGATGGTTGTTTCTGGTAGTCTACGCCGCCTCTGTACCTTCGATGAGAGAAGGGGGATTGGGTTAGGACTCATGCTCTAACCTATTTATATGGAGTGGATTTGATTAGCTTCTCATAACTTAAACCTGTGTATGTGACGCGGGTCAGAATGTTTTAAGACCTAAGAAGTATGGACATGGACATATGTACAGGACGCAACAATTCTTGAAAACGTAGGACATCGGGACACCTCAATAATAACACTTGAATATAAAGAAATAATAAAAGGAAGTGCATATATACATATATGCACATACATGATTGTTCATTTAAAAGTCCCCGAACATCTAATAATATAATAACATTTGATAACTTATATGTAAAATTTTAATTTATCATGCATTTTTATGACTTAATTGAAATGATAGGCCTTGGATTTCAACTTTCAAGCTCAATGTATCTCACTCATATTGGAAGATATCTTAATTTATCATAGATTCATATAAATCAATATTTTGATGGCACATTTTCAGTGGTCTTTGATGTATACATGAAGATAAGTAAATATCTCAAATAAACAAAGAAGCGTATGAGAAATGTAGGATGTGTCGAAGAAGTGTCTGACAAGTATTCTATAAACTAAAGTGTAATATATAATTGGGGACATGTTTGAAAAGCATCCGAGAAGTGTCGATGTTTGACATGGGTGACGTGGGTCTCTGACACTCGTTCAACTTTATGGTAGAAGTTATCATCAAATGTTATTAGGACACAAGTCCTAGCCCATTTCCCCTTCTCTCATGGAAGGCAAGCATGCCACCTGATATGAAGAGGCCTTTGACGGTATCGGGGAAGGTGACACGATGTCTCCACGCACATTTATGTTTACATTTATACTTTTTATTTGTTTAAAAGAAGGAAAGAAAACATCTTTTCTCTTAGGCGATGTCTAGGTGCCACGTGGTGAGTCGGCCCCTTGCCTTGCCTTTTAAAATACTAACTAAATTGTTTTATCTCCAGGCACACCTCCAAGATCATTCTAAGTTGAGGAACTACAGTGTTTGTGCAGGATTTGGCTAGTTGATGTGGACTGGATCGATGTTCTGTTGGGCTGGTAGAAGTTTCTGCCAATAAGAGATGGCACGGCCAGGTCTGAGGGAGTGGGTTTGGGGATGTTTCACTCATCCAATAACCCCCTGATGCACAAATCATGTAGAGCTGTAATGTTGGGATTGTTATCTAGAGAATAGGATGCTGAATGGCGTACCTGTAGCAGTTGGGATTCACAACATACCTGTAGCAGTTGGGATCAAGGGGTATTTTAGTAATTGTATTGGGGGTGAGTTGAGGTTTATGAATGGGTATTATTAGTGTGGGCTTGGGCTCTCTTGATGATTGTTTGGGCCTGAGTGGGGTAGCTGAACCATTTCTTTTTTCTGTTGTTTAGATGCAGGTATTTGTGATTGGGCTAATTGGGCTGGGCTTGTATGATATAAACATAGTCTTATAACCAGTGGGATGCAATTCATATCATTCAACTTTCATTGTGCTTGAAACATGACTGGGTTGCCTATAGTAAACCTTGTTATTTCTCCTTTGTCTGGACTCTTTCTATTTTGACGTCGAACGTTTTGCAGGGCTTCTTAGTTCTAAGAGTTTACACTTTGAACTGCATTATAGAGAAACTTTGTTATCCACCTGACAACCATCTGGGCTTTGTCTCTTGCCTATAGATTGTCTCCATTAACACACAAAAGTTCGATGTTTGGGTTGAGAGCTGGCCATAAATATATGATCAATCCTTCTGTGTACCCTTGTCTTAATATTGGGCTGCGTGATTGACCAAGCGAAAAAGGTTAAACTGATGAAGAACGAAATACCAATTGATGAATTGATTTGATTCTTTTAGTTTTTTTTCTTCTGTCTAATTTTGCAGTTGAGATCTAACATTAAAAATGAATTGTTTAATTGTCACATGGTCATATATTATCCACTCAGACACAAACTGTTTTGGAGCAGTCAGCAGAGAGCCCACTACCTGATTCTAGTGGATGCCTGCAGACACTCAGTATGGCAATTTTGGTTTCACATGTTAGAGTTTTCGTCAGCACATTGAATGAAAAAACTTGGGTTTATGTGTACCAGAAATATATCTGGTGGACATGTGGTTATTATTTATGCCACAGAAATCCTTTTCTGTTCATTTTTCTTTACAGCTAACATAATTTTTTGATATACTTGCAGATGAAGATTCCAATGGCACAATAGATCGGCAAGAGCTGAGTCATTGTTTCCAGAAGCTGGAAGTCAATTTTTCAGAAGAAGAGATCGGTGACCTCTTTGAGGCCTGTGATATAAATGAAGACATGGGAATGAAATTTAATGAGTTCATTGTCCTTCTCTGCCTGGTTTATCTCCTCAAGGAACCGGCCGCTGATGGAGCAGTATCCTTGATACTACTAATTGTTGTATGCACTTTACTAGTTATAGCTCATGAGGCATGTGTACAAGAATAATATCAGGGTAGGATTTAATTTAATTAACTTGTTAAATAAATTAAATATCATTTTAGGAAGTTTTTGGACAGATATACTTACTATAACTGATATCCCTTCAATTATCCATCGGCATTTGCCAATCATTCACAGCTTATTTGCAACATTGTATTGCCAAAATGCTAGCTTAATTTTTATCTAACAAACCCATACCCAGAAATAGGATAAAAAGGATGCTCTCTCTATGCAAAAGTTTCTCCAGATTTCATTGCGACTTCAGAAAATAAAGTGGTTGTGCATGAGGCTGAGGAGGAGAGAGGTCGGGTTGGGTGATCATAGGTGCAGGTAGAAAGAATGGATACATGACATGGGCGTCAAGTATGAGGTATCCAGGAGTGTTTACATGGGAAGACATTGGAATATGCCTAGTTTTGTGGGTGCGCACACAAATTTATGTCTTGTGAATACAATGGATGGTAACTGATCCGTGATTTGAAGAATTCTAGACCTTATCCAATCTTCATTTGACATTTTTCATTTAAAAGCACCACCACTGCAATGATAAATGGAATGGTGCTACAAGCAACAAGAAAACAAAACCTTTACCTAACCTTTTGAGATTGCAAAGGACGTACAATATATTCATAGTTTTATAACTTGATCTGGCATCAGCTATCCTCAAGTCTCTGATCCATCAAAAATAAACAATAGTCATGAAAACACTGAATTTCACTTTGTTTTATAATTATGCACAAAGTTTAGGAAGAATGTTTTGAATGTTTGTCTCATTCACTGTCTTGCTGTAAGCTTCCGACTGTTTATCTTGTTATATATGTGAGGTTGATTGCTCTATTACAGAAAAGCTGTTTGTGACAAATGGTTTATATCTTCTCGCACTCTATTAGGAGATGTTTCTGATGGAAATATGTGGAAGGTGGAGTTTGGTTCCTTTTCACATTGCAATGTCTAATAGAGACTATGCCCATATTATATCCGACTATTTCTGTGTACAGAACAGAACTGACAAAAGTTTGGTAGAGAAAATGCCAGAAAGGATGCAACTCATACTTTTTAATATAGTATAGATTAGTTCTTATTTTAATTTTGGAATATAACTGCATCTAAGGACTTGTGAGTCTGATCCTTAAATGATGGTGTTATATGAATTCTGTATACCCTATATTTTATTCAGATGCTAAATAACTGTTGTTTCTATTCCCTAATAAATGGGATATTGGAAGACTCAAACAGTTACTACAGTAGATATATTTAGACTGTGTAGACTATGGAGTATTATGTGGTTATAAAATACCAATGAAATTGAAGAGAATTCTTAAGATGCCTATGAGCTCAACATCGCTGTATAGGTCAGAAGTTGGGCGATTAAGAACATATCAGAAAACAAGAAAGCAGATATGAGAATGTTGAGATAATGACCGATGAAATAGGATAAGAAATGAGTGAATCTCGAAGTTAGAGATAAAATGGGTAAGAACCAATTAATGGTTTGGGCAGGAATGGGGGCCAAAAGTCTACATTTAGAAATAACGGGAATATAAGATTGTAGTTAATAGAGCAACAACTAGGCATAGGGCTAAATGAACATGGATGGAAGCGTAGTTAATAGAGCAATGAGTAGATGTAGGGAAAACTAAACATGGATGGAGGCAATTAAAAAGGATTTTGTGCCTATTAATTTAACCTATTAATTTAACCCAGGAAACGGCCCTTAAAGGAGCAGAATGGAAGAAATGGGTTCATGTCGCTGCCCTAAACAGTTTGGAATAAATGTCTTTGTTGTTGTTGCAGTGCTATGAAAGTTAGATACTCCCTCCTGTGAGGATGGACAGTTGGATCCCACATGCCTCTTGTTCGTTGCGACTAAAATCATAAGACATTTCTTTAGTAACACTGACTAGTTGTTCTTACATATCTATTATTTTGCATGCATGATTCTAGTAATAATGAGTGTCTTTGTAGAAACTTAGAGGTTGCTCCTATTGAGGATAAATTGCGACAGAATTGATTGAGATTCTTTGGACATTCATAAGGCTGGCCAATAGGTGCACCAATTAGGAAAAGCGATATGATCATAGTTAATGGGCAATGAGAACTAGAGGAAGGCCTAAACAAACTTGGATAGGGACAATTAAGAAGGTTATGTTAATTGTTGTTGTTAACCTTATTAGAACTGAATGGAAAAAAATGATTCAATAGCTGACCCCGAGAAACTGGGACAAAGACTATGCTGTTGTTGTATTATTTTAGTATGCTTGTATTTTTTCGATTGTTGCATGACCTTTCCTTTTCTTGTTTATTTCTTTGCTTGCATCCTAAATATGTATTTTGATTGGAAATTCTTACTTTGCTGCATATCACATAGGAAAGTTAAATAAGTACATGGGAGTATGTTTAGGACATTTAATGATAGGGTTATCATACAGAAGTAAATGAAATTATCTAAAAAGGCAATCTGATATACTGTTAAAGCCACAGATATAACAAAATATTTGGAATAAGTGGTGAAAAAAGGAGTTGAGAATTTTCTTGTTTGAAAGAACTTACCAGCCTGAATTGAAAAAATGCATTTCGCAGGAAGCTAGGAAGCCCAAATCACAAAGGTTGAGTGAGACCATCTCGTCAGTCATGGTGATGTCTCATATGCTAGTAAAGACAAACAAATGATGGGGGAGTTTACCTCGCAGCCTCTGCCCCCTCTCTTGCTCTTTGAACTAGATTAAAGTTTTTTGTTTGCAAAGTACATTTTTGCATTCTTTTTTTTTTTTCACTAACAAACATTAATTACTGTTTTCATCATTTTTGACTCATATCTACTAATTTAGTTCTTGCCTTTGTTTTTTAGTTATTTCACCAATGCGGCAGTTGCTAACTGCTGCGATCATTTTCTAACTGTATGTGTAGAAAACTGTGAATTATTTGCATGTGTGTGTACTTCCTTGACCTGATTGGTAGAAAACTCGGATGGGGTTCCCAGATCTTGAGGCAACTTTTGAGACTTTGGTTAACGCTTTCGTCTTCTTGGACAAGAATAGGGATGGATATGTTAGCAAGAGTGAGATGGTACATGCTATTAATGAGACTACTTCAGGTGAACGTTCGTCAGGACACATAGCCATGAAAAGATTTGGTTAGTCCCTCGTATCTCTCTCTGATGCATGAACATCAGTGCATACACATATTTCTTTAGAGCATACTTGCATCCTCATTCATATGCACTGGAGAGTACTGAAAACTGCACAGCTTTCAAAATCAAAGAAATACTTTGGACTGCTGCTTCTTATTTTCCCTCACTTCCAGTAGTCTTAAAATGTTGAGGATACGCCATGTTGAGCAGGCCAAGGATAATGTAAATACTTTCCCTTGCATGCCATATTTCCCTTTTAGTTCTGGTGCAGTTTGTTGGTTTTGGCTTAGTCCACATTGGTTTGCAAATGCTCTATGTGGCCTGGGCTATCATATATGATTGCAATGTCCATTGCCTCCTAGAAAACATATATTTCTAATATAGGTATAGTGGACTATTGTGAAGGACTTATCTATGATAAGTGTTTAGAATGCGGTTTTGTTTTGCATGCGGTCTTGCAATGCATAGTGCACAATCTGTTTATGTGCCAATAAGCATATGGAATTGTGCGAGTGCGAAGTTTTAATATATAATTATATATACATATTATATATATTAAATGTTAAAAATGCCTAAAAAATATGAAAAAATAAAAAATATGAAAAAATGGACACTACTATAAGCTTTCTATAAGTTTCTTCAAAATGAATAAACCTATTAAATTATGAAAATGAAGAATATAAACTATTGTACCAAGGAAATAAGTAAATAACTATTCCGCATGCACAACATTAATCTCTCAATCATGGTTTAAAATCTCGGAATCGGTATTGGTTTCGGCTAATGATTTTCAGTGTAAATATCGTCAATTTGGACGTCAATTTGGACATATCGGCTCTAATATTGGCCGATGTTAGGGCTAATATTGTATCGGGTACCTCAAAATCCGATACGATATCGCCGATACATATCGAAATCGGTGGATAGTTGAAACCATCCTCTCAATAATAGCAAAATCACGACCAGTATGAATAAGTCTACATAATAAAAAAGAAAGTTGAAGGACTCATATCTTCTTATAATCACATTAACCATCTAATTTCCAGTACATAAACACAAATTAGAGAACTTACAGTCAATTAGGATAAAAAAAATGTGAGACAGAAAATCAGTCAAAGTATTAAATTTAAAAAATTCATAAGAATGAAATCTTTAACTTCAATTACTAGACAATTTAATGAAGAAATCAATAGACATGTGATCATTAGTTAATAATTCATTGTCATTCATCAATTATCATTCATCTTAGATTTGCGAGCAAAGAAATTACACAACACATATTTATCATCGATCATCATCAAGACATAAAGTAACTATTAACTATTTAAACAATCCACTGTGCATACAATTTTTAGTTTTGGAGCATATAAATCATGTAAAATCCGCGGAGGCAACACATAGATCCGCACATGGAGGTGCATAAATTCTAATACCCGCATACGCAGGGTGTTTGCTTTTTGGAGCGCATAATGCTATGTGTATGTTGTTAGAGGCCTGCATACATTTATGCTGCCACATAAACCTTTATTTAGAACACTGTCTATGATGGATTTTTAAGTTAATTTTTGAATCATACTGGTACATTGCAGTGATATAAATTCTCAATACTTGTCATTTATTTTCTCTATGAGGAACCTTATGTCAGTAGTTCCTATTAGATATTGAAGGATTTAAGTTCAAATTTAAGCATCACAGTTTGTCTTCTTTTGTGATATCATATCAACTGCATATGATTAACTTTGAGCGCATACACCATGAGGTTGATAGGATTAATTTAGATAAGGGGAGATGGTTTGATATGCATCAAACCCATAGCAGGATGTGTATGTTATTGGTTTAATAAATTATACATGCCACAGCTTTGTTGGATTATATCATTGTTTTCTTTTGATTTAACAGAAGAGATGGATTGGGATAAAAATGGAACAGTGACCTTCAAGGAGTTTCTTTTTGCGTTTACTCATTGGGTGGGGATTGATGAAAATGAAGATGACGAAGAATGAGTAGAATGAGTTGCATGATTCCTGCTGGTTTTCCCACCCTGCAACATTTGTAAATTTGGCCATTTGAAAGCATGAAAATCAAGCAAAGCACATCCCCTCGAAGGTGTGTCTTTGTTTTGCAATAATGGCAAATTGGGATTCAGATATGAAATTCAATCAATCTTATTCCCTACATGGGAGTCTGTATCATATAAATAGACTTGAGCATAGCTGTTATTAGTTTAAGCTACTTTATGAAGAACCAGAGTATCTCAAAGTAGTAGAACAAGTTTGTTTATACTTTTAAATCCTCTTTTGGAGGGTGTATTGCTTTTGCCTTGAACTTATGAATGTTCGAGCAGTTGTTTTAATTAGAAAATTTACAGCATATTATGAGAGAGGCATCATGGTTGAGAGGCAGTAACTTCAAGACGAGGATCCAGATTTTCTGATTTTGAATTCATTTGTGGGTTTGGATCTACATATTTCATTAAGTTTGCGTGTCTGTTTCGGTCTTCTGTTGGAATAAAGGATTTGTTGTTGTTGTCGCAGGTGTCTCCACCATTTATGTATTTATCTATCTATCGAGGCAGAAAATGTGACACAGAAATGAATATATCGTTTGTTATGGCTATTCCTTCCATCTTTCTTGCAGATCAATGAGTTCATATTCAGAGTTGAAGTAATCTTCTAATGTAAGAACGTACAAGGATCTTCTGATTAAATCCAGCAGCTAGCTGCCAGAGTTTTGGCCAAAGTGTCTCATGAGATGAGACTAGAGTAGCAGCAGGCCCCTTGAAATTCCAGTTTCTGTAGAGGCTGAAGTTTTTGGTTTCATTACTGGTTAGAATTCATATTCCTTCGGAACTCGGGCCTTTTGTTATTACTTTTGCCTTCGCGTTCGTATTAACTAATGTTAACTAGAAAGTTGTTTTCTTTTCTTTGAGATAAAATAACTTTTCACTGTCAAACAAAATAAGTAAGGGCTTCAGATTTTTGTAGAAGAGATGTTGCGTCTATTCGCAGCAAAAATATCATTGCCACCTCATTAAATTAGATATTATTATTTTTTGAACTACCTCTAAATCACTCTGATAACAATATATTATAGATAACGACTATCTTTAGTTGGTAGGAAACCAATGAGGCAAATACTACATGAAGTAAACCAAACAAGGAATTTACAGCTTATTTCTTGAAAAAAATGCTGCATGCAAAGTTATTATATGTACTATTTTGCCGCATTTCCATCGTATGAAACAAAATAATCACATCCTGATCACTTGGAAAGGATGAAGGAACCTGATCACTACCCAATTTCATTGGCCACTGAAGCTGTATAAGAATGCCCGGGGCCTCCCATAGCCATTTTAACCAGAATGTCACCAGCAAGAGATGTCAAGAATAAAGAAACTGACTGCAAAAATTAGAATAGAAATTTACTTTCCTTGAGAACTTGGGAAGGAGCTAATGCTCCAACCACAACACACACACACACACACACACACACACATAAATACACACACACACACACACACACACACCACACACTGACACACATATAAATAAAAGTATTCCAGTAGCATAATCAAGTGCATCCTAAACCAACACAAGTGAAACAAGCCAAGAGTAATCCAATAAACAAGCCTGAAGAAATCTAAATAAGCTAAGAGTGAAAAACATTTTGAACCCAAAGGACTCTATTCCTGTGCCTAACTCTTTTCTTTCTCCAAATTGCCCACCATGACTTAAGAGAGCTAGGTTTAGCTTTTAACTGAAAAAAATATCTCTATAAAAATCTCTAGGCTTAAGAGCACAATAATGAACAAAAAGATGTAAAGCAGTCTCATTGTGAGTATTAAAAATACACAAGTACTTCTAACTCTAATATTCCTAATACCAAGATTATCCACTGTTAATAATTTATTCTAAATAACCAACCAAGACAAAATTCTAACTTTAAGGGGAGCAATATTCTGTCACAGAACTTTATGCCAACTAATCAAGAGACCATCATTGTTGAGGAAATTATAATAAGATCTAACAGTAAAAGAACCATTAGAGCTCCAATTCCAAGTGCAAGCATCATTATCAGACCATTGGTAAGTATTAAGAAAGAAAATCATGTCCACAAAGGTAGGTACTAATTTATCTCTATTGAAAAGAATATGCCATTCTCTATTACCTTCAATCATCCTGTATTTAGAGAAAACAGAAACATTTGTGTCTCTAGCAATAACAAAAAGTCTAGGATAAGCACAAGCAAGAGAAATATTACCAATCCAAATATCAAGCCGAAAACGAATATTCTTACCATCACCACAAATGAATTTAATACCACACCTAAAGCTTTCACTACATTTCCAAACACCTTTCCAAAAAGTAGAAGAACCTATAAATGGTTTTCCATCCAATCTTTCGAGCTTAATCTTCCTAAAAAGTATAGATTTAAGCAACTTAATCAAATTAGAATCTTGCTAGTCAAAGCTTTCCATAGCTATTTACCAAGTAAAGCTATATTTTGATCTCTAAGGTTCATAACTTCTAAACCTCCTTGTTCCTTAGATTTACAAACATTACTCCATCTTCTTAAACACTTAACTCTATTAATAGAAGAAGTGTCAGTCTAGAAAAAAGCTCTTCTAAGTTTGTCAATTCTCTTAACCAAATCAGACAAGCAATAAAAGGGCATGATATAAGAAGAAAGAGTAGAAAGTACAGAATTAAGAAGAATCAATTTCCCAACTCTCGAAAGACTAGCACCTTTCAAAGAGAGTTTCTTCTCAACCTTATCAATAAAATAGTAAGCCACTATTCCTTAAGCAATCTACCTGGTCTCAAAAGAATGCCTAAATAAGTGACAGGACAAGTACCAATCTTACAATTAAACATGCTAACAATTTCCTGTTGTTGAGAATCATCACCTCCCAACCCAAATAGCCACAGATTTATGAAAATTAATAGTCTAGCCAAACATAAGAACCTTCAAATTTCTAAGTTTAGCAAAATCAAAAACAGAAAAGAGAATAGTCTCATCTGCAAATTGTAAATTAATAAAACTACATTCACCAGAACCTTAACCACTAATCAATCCAATTGACTTACTAAGTTCAACGTTCTACTAAGAAAATCTACTACTAAAACAAACAAAAGGGAGATAAAGGATCTCCTTGTTTGAGACCTCTTTTACAAATAAATGTTCTATCCTCTTTTCCATTAATCAATACAAAGGAGATTCCAGAACATAAACAAGCTCTAATCCAAAAAATCCAAATATCACTAAAGCCCCTAGCTTTAAGAACACATAATAAGAAGTTCCAATCAACTTTTTCAAAAGCTTTATCAAAATCAAACTTCAGTAAAATACCATCATGATGTTTAAAATGACAATTAGTAATGATCTCATGAGCTAAAGCCACTATCAAGAATAGATCTACTTTTTAATAAAATCAAATTGAGCTTTATCAACTATTTATCCAAAACCAATCTAAGCCTATTAGCCAAGACTTTAGTAATAATTTTAAAAGAAACATTAAGTACACTAATGGGTCTAAATTGAGAAACTCTGCTAGCACCACTAATTTTGGGAATAAGGACTATAATAGCATAGTTGAGTCTACCAATCAGTAACACATCCAGCAAAGTTATTAAAAGTCCTCATAAAATCATGGCTTATTTCATAAAAAATTCCTCAATATTTTTCTCATATTTAAGTTTAATACCTTGTACTATTTTTCTCTTTTGTTTCGAATACCCTAAAGTTTTTTTTAATTTTACAGATTAATATCCTGTATAATAATTGACACTTTTACCTTGCAAATGAAATTCAATGACCATCTTGTTCTCTTCTTCTTCCTCTAACATCATATTCTTTTCATTAAACCCGAATTATAATCAATTAAAACTCACTCGTCCTCCTTTTTCCTCTTCTCAACACCACTCTTCCTTCTTCACCACTATCATTCTATTATTATTTTTCTTTTCCCATCAACTTTTTCATTTTTTTAATAAAGCTTAATCTAAAAAAAAAAGTGAACTTATTTTGTCTCTAACTTTCATTAACACCATCACCGCTTTTTCTGTAACCTTCTCCATAACCGTTACTTGTTTTCTCTTCCTTCTTTATAGCACAATAATCTTTACACTTTTATAATTTCAAAACTCAATTGAATCTTATTGAACCCTTTTTTTCTCCCTACCTTCTATATCAACACCATAATTCTCTCTCCCCGCCCCTAGCATCACCACCTTGTCTCCATTGTCATCACCATCGTCTTCTCTTTCATGTGGGTCTTCAACATTTTCATGAGTGTCTCCATCTATTTTATCTAAATCTAAGATTCTATTTGTGATTTGAGAAGAAGAAAAAGAAGCAACAAGGGTAATTAGGGATTTTAATCTTTTCAAGGTAGCATACTGAAAAAAGAAGAAAAGTTTAAGGTATTAAACATGAGAAACATATAATACGAGGTATTAAACATGAGAGAAAAATAGTACATGGTATTAAACTTAAATATGAGAGAAATTTGATGTACCTTTCATAAAATAAGCCTGATATCATCCTTTATCTCATGCCGAAAAACTTGGTAGAAAAAATTAGAATAGAAATTGTTTCATGTTTTCATTGAAACCTTGTTATTTAGACTATACTTTTTGTACTCGAAAGAGACTGAAATGTAGAAATGTAGAGCCCCGAATTAAACGTGGCATCTTTAACAACTTTAAAGTGTGGACTTATAAGAATGTTTGGTCTTGACTCTGGGACCTTTCATAATTCAACTCCCTACTTTATCATTGAGCCAAGCCTCACTGGGAGATTGCAAGAAAGTTACTAATATGTTTAGTGAGGGCAGATACTTGTAGGGCACTAATAGATCTTTCCAAAATAAGGAGGCCAACTGCAGGAAGTTGTGGCTGCTCATGGGGCAGAAATGTGCTGGGCTGTGTGAGAGTTTGAAAGTTGTTGATGCATTTCATGTTAGATTATGAATTGACAAGGAAGCTAATGACTAATGCCATTATTCAAAATTTTCTATTTATAAGCTGTCTGCATTTGTTATACGTTGCTTTGGGCTGTTAATGTCTTGGAGATGCTCAAAAGGAGTTGAGTATTGGAAGTGATGTAGAATGTTAACATGGGAAGAAGAAAAGGGAAGAAATTAGGGTTTTAGAGGAAAAAGACGAAGATAAAGATAGACTTGGGATTAACTTCAACAAAAGAGAGTTTAATTCAATTCATCATATTCTACCGAATGAACTACAGGTCTTGGTCTTAAATCGACTCACACACTAATAAGATTCTATCACAACCGATGTGGGACTAAATAAATGAAACAAAACAACTACATCTAAAGATACTAAAACAATTCCCATCAGGAAGTCTTCTCCTGTCTACTGCATTGTCTACATGAATCCTCGCCTCCAGCTGAACAATCTTGGTTTGAAGTTTGAGGTTGAGGCCCAGCTGAACAAACTATCATAGCATATCCAAGGGCTTTGAAGTCCTACATCCTATGATAAGAGCCAGAAATTAGATTTTTTTCCTTTAAACTTTCTCATTTTCTTTGTCTTATTTTATTTTTTTGCTTTGTTGGGAAAATTGGGAAACTTTTTTGGGCTTCTCTCGTCCAATCTAATGAAGGTCTGTAGAGGTTAAAGATGACTGGGGTTTCTAAAATAACGAGGCCCCTTGTTTTCTGGAATGAAAATTGAGAGGTGAGACAGTGAAAGTGATAAATGCATGAATCTACCAGAAAAAAATGTTCATGTCTTAACAGTAAGTCACTTTTAAACTCTCAGTTATACTTTTGAATTGCTAAAGCGTTGGAAGGGTTAAGTTTGTGTAGAGAGGATAGAATGAAATAACTCCTACAGGTAATCTGAATAGATGAGATCGTCTCCGAAAATAGAATGCAAAGCTAGGGTTTTGCTTGAAGACGATGCAATCAACAAACACGCGAATGGTGCCATAGTGAGGTGCATGGGAGGAGATTCTTAAAAGCTTCTCCCCACAGAATATCCCTTGTGGGGTGTTATTCTTGCACAAGGGCAGAGTGCTCATGGATGATGATAATTTGTGGGGGGAGCCAATGTTTAAGTTCTATGTGTTCTGATTTTAGCTAGGCCTAAATCGGCCAACTACTTTGAGTCAATTAAAAGTTACCTCCATTGAAAAAAAAATCAAAAAAAAAAGTAGTGAAGTAGCTTTTTAGAAAGATTTATAATTACAGTCGAGACTTGAACCTATGACTTCACAACTCGATTCCTCCTTTTAGTGCTGAGCGAAATCCTTAGCAGGCAAAATCAACTTTTAGAAAATCATAAATATTTTCATATAAATAATGTTGAAAGAAGAAGGTTGGTGGAGAATGATAATACATTAAGAATTATTTTCGTGTTTTTCGAGTTAGAAGGGACAAATCTTTCTTTACGCTACTTATTCCTTGCATTTCCACCAAAATTTTAGATTTGCATGAAGAGTTTCTGCAATTTAATCTTAATGTATATGAAACCGAGAATATAACACATGCATACGCATACATGCATACATGTTTCTCATGACTTTTCCGGGTTACATATTCCATATCCGTGTCACGTATCATGTTCTGTTTTTATGTCCCATGGAATACTAGTTATAAAACTTATACTGCAACACACACATGGGGCATGGATTTTGACAGATCCATAGAGGAAAACAAAATACAATCAACAAATTCCATAGTGACAATAATTCAACCATCATGAGTAAAAAACTTCATATATATACTTTCCAGATTCAGAGAAGCCCAGCAACTGCATATATGCGAAAGTTAAAATTTCAATTGCTGTAAGTACTAACAACAGGGATCCCTCTTCTTAACAACGAGTGCGACGAATGAGTCGAAATAGTACAAGCTTCAAATGCTGCAGGTTATGCATATAAATTAACCAATTATACCTCTCTCTATAACAAGAGTTTGTCCTCTAAGCGTTAAGCACTACCTAAATCCGATCAGAAAATCATAATACATCAATCATCGTCGCCCACTGAAGTGGCAGACGAATCAAGGTGCCCCCCACCTGCCGGGAAAATGGAGCACGGTTACTGGAAGTCCGAGCCTGAGCTCGACTCGAGTATATGATGGGCAAGAATCAGCTCCCCCTTCACATGCCCTGATCCACCACCACTGCCATTGCTGCTGCTCCACTGCCTCTTTATGGACCTCTCGTGCATTGGGCTCTCTGATGGCGAGCCGTTGCGGGCACTAGACTCCGGGGTCAGAGGCTCGTGATGAGAGTTGAAGGACACATCACGAGATAGACCCTTGAAAAGCCCCCCGCTAGTTCCACGATCACCAGCGGTGGCAGCAGCGGGCTTTTCCTGGAGCGGTGATTCAGAGGTTGGGGCCGGGGTTGAGGGATCTGTCTTCTCACCAGAGTCTTGCCAGTGGTCGATGCCTATGCTGGATATGGGAGCAGGAACACCGCTCAGGCTTGGAGTTTCAGCAAGCGCGCCACTGAGCCTCTGCTGCTCTTCAATGATCTTCTTGAGATACTTGCCTTGAGCTTCTATCCTTAGTTGCAGTTGCCTTTGAACCTATCAGAAGTTGCAAGCTAGAGTTACCTGGACACTGATTTGATTGTGATAATATGTAGGAGAAGAGTAGGATGCAAACAACTAGGATGAAATGTTAAATTGCTAGAAAACCAAAAATAAACATGTTGGAAACTGATAGCAGAAGACATCATTTAAAATTTTACCACCAAAAATGTGAGGCTTAGCCACTAAGATACGGCTCAATGGCATAGAAGGAGACAGCGTTATGGGAGGTCATGGGTTCAAGCCCTCGCTATGGCTTTTATTATGGCTTTTATTATGATTCTTTTAATACTTCACAAGTTATGAGATGAGTAGTTCAATGACATGGAATATCTGATTAAAAATGTTAAATTTAAAGAAACTATCATAAATTTCCATTTTTTTTTCCTTGAAAAAACTTATCATGAACTTACTCATTATGCAAAACTACCATGAATTTTCCATTTATTTAAAAAACATGACCATAGCCTTCTCTCAGGAAAACTATCATGTGTTAACCTTTGGTGCTATTCAGACATGACTTCTTATGAATGAAAATGCTCTTATTTAATTTTTGAATAAAAAAATTTATAGGAAAAAAAAAAATAAGAAACAACTCAATTCTCCTAAAATGTTATTAAAAATTGTTTTCCTTAGAGTTATTATACTATTAAAGATGAAATCACAATTTAATTTTACAAGTACAATATATTTCACATAAAAATTTCTTAAACCCGCTAATAATTATTTCATGATTAGTTTTAATTAATTATTAACTATAAATATATTTTACTAGATGTTAATATAAAACTATTAAAAACAAAAATTTATGTCATTTGATTTTAGTAAATAGAAATATTTTAATCATCAAAATAATTAAATTATCTTTATATCACTATTAATATATTAAAAGCATGGGTTGAAATATCAGCTCATTCGGATACATATCAACCGTATCATATCAGATTTTGGTGTATTGGCTGAAAATCAGAATCAGCGAACATTGCTGATACCCTTATGGGTATCGGTTGATATCATTGTCGTACAGGTCAAAATTAACCGATACGAGCCCGTACCAAACAAAATTGGTGTCGTGTATTGTCTTTTTCGCAAAAAAAATGTAAAAGGAAAAAAAGGGAAACTCCTCTGCAAGGACAACTCCAACCACCCCCACGCGGGCGTCTAATCCTCTGAACTCCCTTTTTGTGCCCATCAAGCCTTATTTCCTGAAAACCCATGGATTTACAATTAATTCAAAGGTAATTAACAACTAATTAATTAATTTGGCATGTATAGTAACTGGGCCTAATCCACTAAGACATCAATCTAACTTCACCTTGAGTAACTAACTCATTTGCACCAAGAGACCACTCAAAAAGGTTAATGGGTCTATTTACATTAAGTGAACCCCCCCCCCCCCCCCCACCCCAAAAAAAAAAAAAAAAAAAAAAAATTCAATTCAAATAATCATTAATTATCAATATACATATCAACTATTAGACCAACCTTTTCATGTGTGAGAAAAGTCTTACACTACCTCTCATGCACTCACCTCTCGTCCACCTCCCTCCACTCCGCTCTTCTCTGGCTTCGATCCCCGATCCCCCACCACCACCACGACGCGTGGTGAAAGCCCCCAACGATTTGCCTCATATTAGACCTCTAGCTCTCGGCTCCGCCATTGGTCCACTTGTAATTTCTCTTTCCACCCTTTAAAGCACTTTACTACTCTCTTCTAACCTTTGTACAACTCCAAGAAGCTTCTGCAATGGTTGTTATTTTTTTCCACATAAATTCCTTCCACTCTTTCTCTGTGATTTTCTTGGCACAATTTCTTCCGTCTTGTAAATGCTCTCCTTCTCTGTGAGTATATGAATTATGTAGGTGATTGATAGCACTGAGGTCTATTTATAGAGCAAAAATAGCTTAGGTTCCCCTTGGATTCAATGTAAATCTATCAGCTGTCGGGAGGGGGGGTTAAGGCTTGATGGGCATGGAAAGGGAGTTTAGAAGATCAACCAGACAAGCTTGTTGATTGGAGTTGTTCTTGCGGGAGAGAGAATCCTAAGTAGTTTCCCTTCTTCTTTCTTTTATAAGTTTAGGAAGAAACATGTGGTGGTCATTAATTTTATTTGGTATCTGTTAATGGTAAGGACTTAGGGCACCATCCCGAAAAAGTTAACATATTAGGTGGAGTAGTCCAAATTCTTATATACTCTAGATCATTCTCATTTCTAGCCGATGTGAGACTATTTGTTTGACATCCAACTCAACAATCCCCTCGAACAAACGGTCTCTATGTAAGCTCATCTTTCTTCACACCTGGAAGACCATATGCTCCATCGAGATCGCAACTCTTTCACTGTGTGGAAGGACATGCCACACCTTATGTGAAGCAACACTGCAGCCTGTTACTTCTCTCCAACGCATGGGAAGCGGCACGCCTTACGTGGGGCAGAAGCATTATTGTCAAATCCTCGAGAGCCTGACTAGCTTCACAAGGGCCCAGCAATGCGCCTTTTTTGCGCCCATTGGGGGATCGAACACCACCCACATACACGACCAAGTTCGGGGCATGGCTCTAATACCACTTGTAAGGACTTGGTGCACCATCCCAAAAAGTTAACCTATTAGGTGAAGTAGCACAAATTCTTATATTATACCTAAGACCATCCCCACGTCTAGCTGATGTGGGACTATTTGTTTGACATCCAACTCGACACTAATATCAGTTTGTATCGAGCAATTTCAGCCGATGTGACAATGAGATCACCAATACACATAATGATTTAAGCAATATTAGTGATAAATCGCCAATTTTGATTGCAATGGCCAATATCATATCGGTAAGCCAAAATGCAATATGATAGTGTCGATACGTATGGGCATCGCTTGATACCCATGGTTTAGTCAACTTAATTGAGAGGGCTTCAACCACAGTGATAACGCCATGGAAAATCATACTTCATGATAGTTTTCTCAGAAGGCCATGAAAGTATATGGTAGTGTCTTAAAGTCTAGTAAATTAAAAAACTGGTCAACAAAAAAATCACAAACAATTATAACAAGATAGTTTCTAGAATTAAAATTATTCATTCACTGCCCAACCTTAGAATTAGGGCACTATAAAAGTTATTGCATTTATGAACTTGAAAATTGTGGAAACGGAAAGCTTTAACCTCCCCCCTCTAGCTTAAAAATGTTGATGTGCCAGATAAATAGAGCATTTTTATTCATGTTACAGTCTATAAGAGGAAGAATTATAAAAAAGTACTTTCATGACTTATGATCAATGAAAGGCTTTAATAATATCAATGAAAGGCTTAAGCAAGCATCGAATGGGGATTGAGAAAACATCATGACGTGGTGGTTGTTTAGACCAGAATGACATGTATTATAAGTCTATCGTAACTCTCGACAAATTCATAAACCGCATACATGAGACAAAAGAACATCACTACACTAGCAAAATATACAAAACGAATTTGTACCTAAATCGTAAGTCATTTCAAGTTATTGCTACCCATAGCTATAGGAAAAACTATGAATTAAATGATCTAGTGCATGGAAGGAAGTTACAATGAACTGGATATTTTTAACGTGACCATTCACCCTGCAGTAGAGGTGAGCTCTCAAACAGAAGATTTTGTGGAATTATCAGGACTGGTATTCTACTATTGGTTCCTAATCTAGTGCATTGAAAACATAACATTTAATGGGCATTTATGCAAAACAAAATGAAGCGATAACAGGCAAATGATATTTTCACGGAAATGCAAACAAAGACAATAATCCAGAGTTCCAGATTCAGACAAGCTGAAAACAATAGACAGGTTTATTTGGCTTCCAGTATCACTTGCATCTATCTCTGTGGTGGCAAAAGTCACCTTGCAGAATTGTTAGCTAATAAGTTTGCTATGGCTAACCATAAATGACAATCCTTATCATAGGAGTATATGAATGAATTGGAAGCCACTTATATCATAAAAATAGCGGCAGATCCAACAATTCTATCTTGCAGGTCAACAAATTGATCGAATAGATCTGATTACTTTGCATGAAATATGATTGGCAAAGCTAGTGTCAACATTGGTAGGAGAGGTCACTTGATACAGAAACTGTTTGCAACTTAATAAACCCAGGATCAGCTCCGAGTCTCTAGACTAGAGGGAACTATGATATCATATCAAGAAAAGGAAAAAGCATTAAATTGAGACTCCTAAAATTTGAAAAGGAATAGAAAAATATTCTATTATTGCATTACAAAGACTCCTAATAATTAAAAGAACCATAGATTTGTTACTGTCTCATAGAAGCAAGATAAGAAAGAAAGATGGTAGAATCTTCTTTCTTCAAAAGGATGCGTCCTTGGTATCTCGCCTCTATCACCAAATACAACAAGATACTGATGGTAACATATTGGAACGAATAGAAAAGCCATCTCGAGAAGCATCTTCAGCATCCAAGATAGAAATCACAAATGGTAGTGCTGGAAGTTACCAAGGTATACCAATTTCTTTGCACTACACTTTCAACATAA
Organism: Agave tequilana; assembly: GCA_038442645.1. Classification (NCBI taxonomy): domain Eukaryota; kingdom Viridiplantae; phylum Streptophyta; class Magnoliopsida; order Asparagales; family Asparagaceae; genus Agave; species Agave tequilana. Next base: position 41,830 of record JAVJIF010017872.1, read on the forward strand.
ATGCATCTAAAAGTAAACACTCATCTCTCGCACTTATATTTTTTGCAGATTTTCAAAAGGAAATTATCTTCACACAAGGGTCAAGCACTTACAGTATTAATATATATATATCCCTTCCTTCCCATTGAGTTTAGATGTTACTCACTCAAGTAGATATCTCTAACCTATCGTTTTGTGTAAGGACCTTTCATTTACTTATTTGCAACTCTTTGCACAAACTGCAGTGGCTACTTTTCTTTGTGATTCACAAGCAAGAAACCATTCTTTCTTTTTCTTTTTCCTTCCTTTTACTTTGCTAGATGTTAAAGAATTAAGAGTGGCTTATGTTAATATAGATAATCATTGCACTGAATAAACTTAACCATGTTCTCATATTTATAAAAACACAAGAACAATATAAATCTTAAGAAACAAACTTGCCTCTAGTTGTTCATGTAGTCGCTTCTGTACCTCCATCTGCAACTTTAATGCCTCTGTTATTTGCATCCCACTGAATGAGAAACATTAATCTTACTTTAATCATTCGATAATAAGCATAGGGGAAAATGACCAAGATCTCAGAAAAGGATGAGCTGCCACCATGCAAACACATTCACGCAAACATGCACAATCTAATGTTTGGGAAATATTTGAATTCGCATCAAAGTCTTCCTTAAAGATTCAGGGGCCCTCTATCTGATGCATATCAACCACTTTGGAGAATACTTTTCTTTTTTCCAAATGAGTTTTTTAGATATAATAGGTACAACATATTACAGAAATAGTATTTGGAGTAGTTAGTTAGAATCTAGTAGTATTTAGAGTTATAATTATAATATGATTTAGTCTTGTATGGTCTATATTAGAAGACATGTTCTCATGGACTATATTTTGTAATTCTCTTGACAACAAAGTTGTAGTTCTTTAGTCAACAAAGTTGTAGTTAGATTCCACAAATATTCACTATCGAATCTAATCAGAGCATCATGATCAAACTCACACTCCTATCTGGTATTGGATCTGAACATCATGGTCGAAGTCAAATCTGAAAATGGTTTGCGAAGATCCGTTTTGCTTTTGCTCCAACATCCGCTATGATTGAAGAGTTTTCACTCACTGGAGAAAGGAAAACAGAAGAAAGGGAACAACAGAGTCTGCTATTCGAAGAAAACAAACATCAATAGAAGGACATGTTGGAAATCTGTTGATTCGACGGTCGAAATCATTTTGGCCGTAAATCATTGATTCGAAGCTGGTTTTTGTGATCTCAGAGTCAATTCCAAAGTTTTTTGGTTGTTTTGGACACAATGGTAAAAGTGGATTTGGTGGATTTCACTGATTGTAATATATTTTACATACATTGGTGCATAAATCAATGGTTAAGGCCCAATTTCAGCACTTTTAGCATGAAATTTTTGTTTCGTATTTTGGTTTTGGGAATTAATTTTGCTTGGAATTTTGTTTGCATCTGCATCACATAATGGAAGATAATACTTGCTAGTGAATTCGCTTGGAAGATTCCGTCTGGTTTTGAGTTTCAGTTCAAATCTGTTTTGGTTTCAGTTTTGGTTTTTGGACAACTTCTTTTTTGATCTGTTTGAGTTCAACAATTTGACAATTCATCTTCAGCAATTAGTCTTGGTTTAGATTTGGTTCAGCTTCAGTTTCTTGTTTGGTTTTCTCGGTTCAGTTCAGCTCTCGATCTTGCAACTTGAGAGGAAGATCTGTTTGGATTCTATTTTAATTTTTCTGCAACCCAGTAGTTCGTCTTAAGTAATTTGGTAATTCGGCAATGCCTTCATTCTTTCCGTCTCCTTTTTGCCTCCAATCTTCTTGAAAATTTCGTGCCTCCGGCATTTGGTATTCAACATTCAGCATCACATCAACAATAAATAGTTCAGCATCATCAAGCCAGCAATATGGCTTCAGCATTAACAATTCACACTTGAGTAGTAATTTTAGAACTTGGTTTTTAGTTTTTGTTGGGCGAATCTCGATGATCGTACAATCATGAGGTTGAAGGGGAATGTCAGATATAACAAGTATATTATATTATAAAAATAAAAAATATATTATATTATAGAAATAGTATTTGAAATATTTAAAGTTGTGGTAGTATTTAAAGTCATGGTTAGAATAAGATTTGGCCTTGTATACTCTATACAAGGGACATGTTTTTTCATGGATTTATGTAATTGTACTTTGTAATTCTCTTGATAATCAATAATAATGTAATATTTTAGAATCAAAGTAGATTTACCTTCGTAAATCTAACAGAGTTCATTAAGAATTCAACTCAAGAGAAGTTAGTAAAATCTCAACAACCTGGCTATATGTTGGAAACTTTTAAGGGATGGAAGACTCATGGCAAATGAAGGGAAAAAAAAAAAATGCATGAATCAGAATCCAGGGGCAAACATCTTCATAGTCCACTATAGCAAATATGCTAAAGATTAGGCGCAGTAATGAGTCTTAGCCTAGGCATGTGGGGAAGGAATATGCAAGCTTGCATGGACAAATGGTGATGGAAAAGTTGGTAAAGTTTACACATAGCAGAAAGCCACATTCCGTGAAATCCCAATGAGCATAAACAGGGCTCACCACAAATAAGTGTCAATTACTGTCCTGTATATGCTAAAACAAAGAAAACACCGTAAAGGAAGTAGCAAAAGGAAGGATGAAAGTGGCATTTGGTTGACAAATACCCTCCAAAGATTGTCAGTTGAAATCTCACCCCCCCCCCCCCCCCACCCCCACTCCCACCCCCACCCCGCACAAAAAAAACAAAAAAACAAAAAACAACCCAACCACACCCACAGTCACACAAACTAGTAAAACTAACTGAAGATAACAAGGGCAATGAAAGATGGGTCAGATACTACTCAATCAAGGGTGACAAATGGATGGGTTTAATATGAAATATATGGTTGATTCTCTAACAAAAAGTAAGGGTGTGCCCAGGGGATGAATTCCCTTTTTGGTCCATCCAATCCACTCAAGTTAAGTGCAGATATATATTTAAGATGCGTTCATTTCCACATAGGTTAACTTAATGTGAAACTTTTGATTTAAAAAAAGAAAAAAAGAAGAAGAAACCTATGTGCCCACCCCCCCCCCCCCCCCCCCCCGCGGGGTTTTGTTGGGGGGGGGGGGGTGGCGGGGGGCGCACTCACAGTATTTGCACATATCAGAATGCCACATACTATTAAAATTGTTATTTGACTTGCACAAGATTGCACGATGTGCAGCACAAAAGTAAGAAAAATCTCTAGGAACCCTAATGTTCTTGTTAAAAAAGAGTCAGTTTCTATACTCATTCTTAATCTATTTCTTAAAAAATGGCATTAACTTTTCACTAAACTAGTGGCATTCTCTCTTTGTTTTTCGTTTTTCTCATTCCCATACATCCATTGCAACAGTTTAGGCAGGGCAAGACCACTGGAACATGGGGGGAGAGAATTTTCTAAAATTCAGGATAGCAATTCAACTCCATCTGACCCCTTCCAAACAGTTCATAAACTTTAGTCTTGCTATCTCCCTAAAGTGAGAATCAACTATTAGTGCCTCCATGAAAATGAATGAATGGCACTCTACCCTCAGAGGCACTATATCACATTTATTTAGATGAAGGTGTGGCTCCATGGCTCCTTTGCAAGGTAACCTATGTTACCACCTTCTAGAATGCAGTGGAGATAGCCTTGTGATGATTTCTCACAGTACTTGTTTGTCATCTTATAATAGCATAGCCAATGTGCATTAGTATAAATAAGTAATATAGACTATCTTGTTCTCCTTAAGAAAACACAATAAACCATCTTGATAATTAAAGCAAAATGTATCTCATATCTAATCGTCGAGATTTAGATTAAAGCCATAGAACTACAATAAACAATAACAAAGCCTTTATCCTAAATCTTTGTCGTACATAAATCCTTATTTCCATTCTGTTCTGTTAGGGAACATCTCCACTGTTACATTAACAAAGTACATATCCTTTTCTGTACCTCGATCCATTTTTCTTTATGGCTACTCCTATCCTGGCCCCTACATCAGTTTCATCCTACCACACCACACCCAACTGACGTACACATTGGTCTATAATGCACATGCTAATCTCACCGGTTTTTGCCTGGCTTCATCCTTACAATTGAAGTTGCCTCTAATTCTTGGTGATGCATGTTGGGATTTAGGGTCGAACAAATAGTCCCACATCGGCTAGACATGAGGATGGTCTTGAGTTTATAAGGATTTGAGCTACTCCACCTAATATGCTAGTCTTTTGGGATGGTGTCCCGAGTCCTTACAAATGGTATCAGAGCCATGCCCAGAACTTAGTCGTGTGTGTGAGTGATGTTAGATTCCCCCAGGACGCAGTGGAAGGCGCAGACGTGTTGTCGTCCAACGCAGTGAAGAGGAGTGACCTCAATTTAGCACATGATCTTCTCGGATGAGAAGTGAGGAAGATCGGCTTGCAGGGAGGCCCAGACTCTTTATCTGAGGGGGAGGGATAAATCCTATTCAATTCCCAGAGCGAAAAAGGCGCAATAAAGTCCTTGTAAAGCTAAGTTGGGCTCTTGAGATTGACAGCAGAGTCCTGCTTCACGTAAGATGTGCCTGCAAACGCGGTGAAGAGGAGTAATAAGCTGCAAGTTGTGCTTCATGTAAGGCATGTGCTGAAATGCAGTGAAGAGAATCTCATAGAGCATATCTCTTCCAGGTGTGAAGATGAGCTTACAGGGAGACTTTGTTCAGGGAGGGAAGGGGATTGTTGGGATTTAGGGTCGAACAAATAGTCCCACATCGGCTAGACATGAGGATGGCCTTGGGTTTATAAGGATTTGGGGTACTCCACCTAATAGGCTAGTGTTTTGAGATGGTGCCCTGAGTCCTTACAATGCACTAGTTGCTTATCCCATCTTTTAGCATACTTCCATTAGCCTCCACATTTCTCACTTTTAGTTTGCACTCATGTTTGGGCATGTTGTCTCTTACTTGCCCACGATTCTGAAGTTATATAGAAAGCTGGTTGTATAGCCATTGTACAACAACAAAATGAACTGAATTAAACAAGGTCATTTAGGAGAGAACAAGGATAGATGGTGGCATGTATGCAAGAAAGCTTACTAGCAACTATGAACAGACGCGAGTTTTGATACAAGAAACAGGTGTATGGCCAGTAGATTTTTTTTTTGTTGCAATTTGCAACTTTTTTCTCTATAGCATTTCCAAGCTTTAATGAGAAAAAAAGAATCTAACTCCATTTTAATATTTTCAAGCTTTGATGAGATAAAATCTGAATCCATTTTAATATTTCCAGGCTTTGATGAGATAAAATCTGAGATTCTGAATTCATTTTTTAATAAAGTCAGTATATCAGGAATCTTTTTGAATTCATTTTAACCATTTGCTTCCAGAGCGTATCCGGATAACGTAAGCACAAAATGCCCCTCCATGGAACACAAGCACAAATATGTTATACTCACGAGGAGTTTTCAAGTCCAGAAAGCACGTCTCCAGGATCTTTCTTGTCACCCTTCATACCTGCAGTAATGACACCACAATCAAGATGCAGTGCAAGAAAGAAATTTGTGGTACATTGATATTCTTCTCTACACATGAAGAATTATGGTTTCAGAATCCACAAGCATATGGTTCAGTCAGTTCTCAATCATGAAGTAATGAAACAATTACCATCAGACGAAGATTCCGGTATGTATTTTGCTAGGCGATATTTCTGGAAGCACCATAAAAATGAAGTTAGGGGAAGAAGGCATATAAACTAAAATCATGAAAAACAAAACTATCCACAAACCAAGTACCTGCAAGTGACTCTTGACATGGTATATAGTTAAGCCTTGTACACCCATGACTCTGAGGACACCTTTAGGCGTAGCCCCTATCACACAGAAAACAGTTAATGACCGTGTGAAATTCGCTGGAAGCAAAAGATATTAACACACAAAAAGATCACATGAAATCTCAGGTAAATTTGATACAAACTTTTTGAGGCTAAAGATGTTCGCTTTGCTAGACTACCCTCATGTCTTATAATACTGAAATTAATTAAGCTCCTTGTGATTATATACATATATTTTTTTGACTCCATACAGGGGTTTCCTTTTACAAATGACAAAAATGAAGCCATAACTAGGCATATTTTACCTACATGAGATCTATTAGATTTAAGTTTAGCTAAAAATGGTTGTGTTCACAATTGATGTTGATTTGTCCTTGGGAGGACCAAAGGAGTTTCCAGTTGAAAAAAAAAGTGTTAAGAGACATAAAGTAACCAAATTGATGTGGATTCAAATAAGTTATCCAAGAGCAGGAATAAAGCAAGTGCTGACATGCTCTTTTGTATCAGAATGGAAACTATTTCATCAAACTTTGCATAACCAACTTTTAGTAATTACAATAATTTTCCATAAACTCTTGATATTTTCTTTAACTGGGATGTTAAGATAATATAATATGTAATACATGTAAATCTTTCTTTCGCTGGTATGTTGTTTTGCTTTGAAGGATATGGTAGTGGATAATTAGCAGAGGAGGTGACCCTTAACTGAGCCAGATGGCGGGGAAAAAACAATTAATGCAGCCCACAATAAAAATTTGAGATAAAGGTATGTCCTTGTTGGAGTACATGGTTTTTCCTGTATATATAGAAAATTATATCAAATAATAGGCACAACACATGGTCGGTCACAAGATCTTCTTATTTAGAGTTGGTGTTTCACCTTATTGTATTCCTAACATTTTACAAGCTTTAGAAGAAAAGGCAATCAGGTATCTTCAGATAGTTGTACTTTGCAGAAGGTAGAAAATGAAACATTGCTTCTAGAGTTCATCACCTCGCAAATTTTCAACCGATTAATCATTTCCTCCGCAAGTAAGCATTAAACAGTGAGGTTGAAACAGGAAATACTCACTATCTGGTCCACCAAGCTGTGTCACAGCATCCACAAACCGTTCATGAAGCTCATGTGTCCACCTTAAACGCTGCCTTGATGCCATACTAGGATTATTGGGGTTGGGGGGCCACTGTGTGAGCTCATCGTGTTGCCACTCAATTCTAGTTATGAGTCTCAAGCAAGTGAATTACCATGAGCTGGAAATAGGTTTTGGCTGATACATTTTACATTATCTGTGAAAAAAATAAAAGTGATTTGTATCAGTTAATGCATTACATGTCTTAAGACATTGCACAAAATGGGAGTGGCAAGAGTAGATGCTATATTCAACAAGGGATACAAGCATAAAAGAAAACAAACACATCTCATTGTGATATTAACCGAAACGGATCATAATATCATATTGCCCATATATTCAATTTCATTAGGCACAATCAACAAAGGAAAATTCATTATGATGGGAACCAGGTGCACCCAAATTTAAGCATGGAAGACATGAAGGCTTCAAGATGTTAAATGTTATGGACTTACTTCCTTCCTCCTCTTCCCTTCCTATTTTTAGATGTTTTTTTTGTGGGAAGGGAATAGGGGGAAGCTATACTACTATAGTGTGGACTTGAACCTGGGACCTCCAACATCCCACTCTCCTCTCACCCTTTTGCCCCCTAAGTCATGCCTCAAGGGAAATGTTCAAAATTCTGTACAAGATTACTAAACCTAATTGCTAGCTAATTAGCATGGATAACTCAAAGTCTTGTATCTGTTTGACACATGTTGAGCAGTTGCCTAATAAGTATGAACACAAATATAACATTGACATGGAGACTAGGATGTCAGGATAGTGACATGACTGTGTGTACGCATTACATATCAAAAAGTAAATAAAAATCTGAAAGTCCAATATATACTCACCTAATACAAGTCTAGCATGAAGCCCCACACATGTTTCCAGGTGTTTAAGTTCTGTTAACAGAATTCCTCTTATGTCAAATGATCCTTTTATATGATTGTTAAAACAATAAATGGCTCTACGATGAGATGCATTAAAACCAACACGAGTTTGGCACACTTTATTGGCTTTTATAATCCTGCACAACTTCCTCCGGCACGGACAATACATGTTAGGTTAGTGTCCTGCAATTGTTGGTGACCAATGCGTGCAAGGCATGGACACAAGTCTCACTTTAAAGGGTCCATGCTTCATAGGTAATCACAAGGGAGCTGGTATGTATACCTATAGCTAACCTATATACTGGAAGAAGGCAGTGTTCTAACTATCCCCGATATTGCGCCGATATTGCGTTTACGGCACCTAGCCGCAATGATTTTGTACATCCAAACCAATATAGCGTTTTTCATCCAAAATCGCCGATAAACAGGCATGGACCCGATATATCGGCCGCAATATCGGCGATTTTGGATCCGATATAGCGTTTTACACCCAATTTCTAGATTAGCTATTTGGGTAATTCGAGTGATGTGACAATGTGACATTTTTGAAGATTCTACACTTGGATAGTGATTATGAATTCATAGGCTTAATGCAAGTTATCGAGTTAAGTATATCTTAAACATATAAGGATGATGTTTTATGTAGATTTATATAATTTATGCATATATTGTCTTATTGAGATGCGATTTAAGACAAGAAGATATGTATATTTACCATGGTTCAAAGACTCGGCCGAGTCGGAGACGAGTCGGCCGAGTCGTATCCGTCTCGGCCCACTCCGAGACGAGTCCGAGTCACGAGTCGGTCGACTCAACTCAGAGGAGACTGATTAGGCCGAGAATCGGAATTGACTCGGTCGATTCGGCATTATGATAATTTTGTGCCTCATCGCAATTCAATGTGGAAATAACTACATTAGCATGTATTTATGAATGTAGTTTGTTCAATTTACTACATTGTGCATGTATTTTGATATGCTTCTACCGACGACGCATGTATTTATACTTTTGCTTTATGTTTAGCGTGCTAGGTGATATATTTTAGACATGTGATACATGAATATGGATGTCTACATTTTTTTAAGATTTATCGTGATTTTTTCAGAATTTTTTAGCTTTCTATGTAGCGTTTTGCGCGTATCGCACGATACCGATCCGAGTCACCGAGACCGATCCGTCTCAGTGCCCGCCGAGTCGGCGGCCGAGACCGCGACTATGAACCATGATATTTACAGTCTGATTTTGACATCCGATTTTTGAAAATATCCCTGATATATCCCCATCTCCGATAAATTTTTCCGGCCGCTGTGGCCGACATTTAGAACACTGGAAGAAGGTTGGCGCATACTGGCTTCCACCACAATTCCCCCCCCCCCGCCCCAACCACCAACACCCCCAACCCCCACCCCCCCCCCAAAAAAAAAAGATAAAAAAAGCATGAAAAGAAAAGGAAAACTTAAAAAGAAGGAAAGCTAACTCAATGGCCCATTCACCCTTTAGTTTCTGAGGCCTGTAGAAAGAACGTTTTATATAAAGTATAAACAACTCCTTCAATATTGTTCTTTTTTAATCACATTTCATACCTTTATATAACTTTCTGCTTCTATACTTGAAATATGTAAAACTGCATAAACTTTTCTTAAAGATAATGAGCTTCGCCTAATTGCCCTCTAAACAATTTTAACACCGTTAAATGTGCATTTTATTTTTATTTACAAACCTATTGAAAAGAAACTTGAATGCGCCTTCATGATGTTCATCCCATAAAATTGAAGACATAAAGGGGAACGACGACACATAGAAAACAGAGAAAGGAATCTACGAGTCCAAGTTTTAAGGGAGATGATATACATCTCAAATGCAAGTTTTAAAGGGGTGAAATCTAAACCACAAGTTTAGAAGAGGAAAGACCCATGTTTTATGTAGATCTATATAGCGGTCCATCCACAAGTTTTTTTTAAAGAAAAAAGAAGGAAAGAAAGAATGAAAAGAACAAGTCACTTAACAAGATTCCACTATCCATTATGAATTGAACTTGTATTTCTTATGTACCAAAGAATTACTTTCGCACGGTGTTCTAAATAGCGGAAATCGTAACGTAGTAGACAAGCGCAGCTAGGCATTAAGGCGAAAAACGGCCACTAAAGCGGGATATAAATAAATAAACAAATCTACATAACTAATATATATACATAATTTATATTCATGCATACATTAGACGTGCCTTCAAAAAATAACAAAATAGTAAAGAAAATGATTAACATATGTTGGTATTTTGGGTGAATCACATTTATTGGAGAAGACTACGCGACAAGGTGGGGGAGATTCCAACAAACTCAACAACCAGAATTGTTAAGTTGTGGAGCCTAATTATTTTCTTAACGATTTATCGCCCTGCGCATAGTCATTACGCGGTCGATCTGCACGGTCAGGTCGCCTTGGGGTTGGAAGGGGGACGGAGGACCCTGAAAGTATACCTAGATGGAGGTGAATAGGCGTACGGCTAATCTATGAACAATTATGCGAAAATTAAAAACTTAATGCAACACACTTAGTGTAACCAACGAGTGTAGCCGAATTCCCGGTGAAGGGCTCTGGACTAACTCCTCTCGATTCCTCTGAATAAGAGTTGAGGTGTTATATGAAGCTCTCGTGGTTAAACACAAGTGAGACACACAAACAAACACAACCAAGCATATAAGTATGAATGAGCAATATGAATGATGCAAGGCACAATGTAAGAGAGAGTTAGAGAAAGTGGATCAATCGCAAACACCAAGATATGTTTCGATGTTCGAGCACCCAACTCTACGTCCCCGCTTTCACACAAAAGGATTTCCACTAACTCGTCTACATAGGACTTCCCACACAGGGAACCTCCACTGAGAATTTTGGGCAATACAATTACCGGGAGTACACAACTCCTCTCTCAAATACAACACAACCTCTACACTTAGAGGCTAGGCACAAAGCCACCACAATATCAACCTCACAATAGAGGGATAGGCACAAAATCACTCAAACACAATCACCTCACACTTGAGGGATTCCAACACAATCTCCACCTCTCACTAGAGGGAGCCAAATACCACTTCCACTATCACCTCACACTTGAGGGATAACAACTCAATCACCTCTCACTAGAGGGATATCACAAAGATGAAAGGTTTACAACTTGGTGGTCTAACAACCACAAACCAAATCTTTTCCCACAAAACAAAGATCCTAATAGATAAGATAGTAGATAAGCTCAAGTGTGAGAAATCAAAGTGTTTGGAAATCAAATAACAAAGAAAAATACTTAAAAATCAATTAGAATTTGATAGAAATGAAGAACAAAACAAAGATCACAAATCTCTATTTTTCTTTGATTTTAACAAAGATCCCAAATCTCTATTTTTCTTTGATTTTTCCAACCCTTGAAAATAAATAAAGATGAATCCTTTTGCCTTGAAAACTCTTTTGAAAACTTGTATTAAAATACTAGAGAAGATGAAAATTTTTGCTCTAAAAATTTTTGTTAAAAGCCAACTCAAATGGGGTATTTATAGACCCTCTGAAAATCTGCCCGTTGGCAGCTAAAAAGGGCCAGAATGCCCCCTCCGGTCGACCGGGCCAAAGTTCACGGTCAACCGCCCGATCGACCGCCCCCACCCGAGAGTAGGGTGACTTCAGTCGGTCGACCGCACGGTCGACCGGCCAAGCCAACTTGGCCTTTGTGCACGTCTCGTGCACATCGATCGACCGAGTCGGTCGACCGTCTACTGGTCCGGTCGACCGCCAGAGCCTGGCAGGTATTTTTCAGGATTTAAAAACTGGTCTTTTTAATTTCAATTAAATCCTATAAAATCACATAAATTCTACAAAAATTAGTTCTTGTATTATCTTTGAAATACAAACATGTGTGATAAAAATTCAACACATATTTCAAACTATTTGAACCATTTTTGTGTGATAGAAAATTTACCTTAAACCAAAACTGTATTTTTCAAAACTTCGATTTTTGAAATGGAAATCCGATTTTCCAAAACTCATGTAAATACAAAAACATGATATTTAAACAACTTTGAAGCATATTGTATATGGATAGAATCCAAAATACATGAAAGAGATATATATATATAAATGTTTTTGATATTAATTCCGAAAATAAGTTTTGTTTAAATACAAAACCCAGATACATGAATAGGTTATCAAAATAAGTTTTTCTAAATAGATGAAGCATAGATGTCTATAGATCAACTCTAATATACATTAAACCATGTAAATTTATTTTGATTCTATATATCATGAAAACCAAGATCGGTTAAACCAAAAACTGAAAACCAACAAACATGAAACTAGAAACAAGTGTGTGTTGTGAACTTGAGCATATCACACTATCTAATCTTTAACAATGGATCTAAACTAACTATTCTAAAACAAACCGAGGTCTGTAGAGCGTCGTCTCGAAGTCGACTCGATCCAAACGTGATCCACCGAGCTTGACTCCAAACGAGTGCTAGATATGAACTTGACGGCTCTTGAATCACCATGTGAAAGCTCCAAAACACCTTTGTTGAAGCTAATCACCTACTAATATGTTGGTTAAATATCTGAAACTAAATATCACAAGATTATTAGTAAACTATAACTACATGAGTTAGTCATCAAAACTAGAGTGGAAGGCCTCTGGGCCAACAGGCCCCTTCCCGAGGCTTAGGGGCAGAGCTTCCGGAACAAAATTACTTTTAGAAGCCCCTCTTGCAGATCCCGGAATGAGGGCGAAGAACACCTGGTAAAGAGGTCGGATGAGTTTAGAGTTTCAGGCTGAGGGCAAGGTCGGAGTCTCACTCCGGAGTAGCAGCTTGATTTCACTTCGAAGGAGCACTCCGAAACATCTAAGCGGAGGAGTACTCTGAAGCGACAATGCAAAGTAGCACTGCGGAGATGCATAGTGAAGAAGCTACCCAATCTGAAAGCTCCATAGCACATGAAACTTGAGAAACATGTCAAGAACAGTTTGGTGGTAGCTTCAAAAGCTGAAGCTTTCGAAAGCTCTGCGGCAATTTTCAGATTCCAAGTTGTTTTCTGATTGGGATTTTGAAAAGGTTTCTGAAACTTTTTTTCTAAGGGTGGTTGATTGAATGGCTAGCATTATTTTGCTGAATATTTGGAAGATCTAAATTTATTCTAGAAGTCTATAAAATTCTTACATGTGAATTTTAGGTTATGAGGAGATTGTTTCATCGATTTTTATCCATCTTGTATTGAGAGTTTAAGAGATCTTGTGTGAGATCCTTATAGACTATGTTTTTGCTTCTAAAGTTAATAAGAATTTTCTCCCTCCTCACAAAATCTTGTGTTCTTGATTTGTATTCTTACTCTTCGGGTGATCAAGTTATATTGCTTACTACGGTAGATTACTCGATGTTTCTGCTGCTACTCTTATTGTTTGGTGGTGTTTATCACAACAATATAATTGTCACAACTCAGAGTCACAATCAAACAAAATATAAAGATGGAAACAAATAAAAACATTCAAAATAGAGGTAAATAAAAGGCTAAGTATTTGATCTTAACAAAACAAATGAAGCTTTGCATTTAAGAATTCCAAGTGCACAATCAATGTTGTGTTATGAAAATGGCATGCCATCACACTGAGATAGTCGAGAAAAAAATGAACTAATGAAGTGAAACAAAAACATAAAATGCATACCTGAAGAGTTTGGAAGAAAAATGCCGGTCCAAATAGTAACTAAGCTATTAAATAGAAAATACTTAATGAATAAAAGAGAAAATTCATACCAGTGAAAGAGATATTAGTGGATAAAAGAGATGAAATGCATTTAAGTCTAACTTAAGATAACGTAACTAAGTCATGTTTATGAAAGTTGGGATAAATAGGAATAAAAGCAACAAATAAAATCTTATAATACTAATATTTTATTTAGTTGGGACATTTTTCTCCAAAGCAAGTCCTGTTTTTGCACTTAACGGTTTAAAAGGGCTTTTCTGGGTTAACCCACTTTTTGAAGGTAGCATATGGGTAAAAACAAGCACTTCTAGTGGGTTTGCTCGCGCTAAAGCGCCTGCTTCAACAGCTTCCTTACCCATTTCGATGCAGGCTAAATCATAGCGGAATACTCCCCACAATGTTAAAGCGCAACTATTTAGAACACTTCTAGTTCCACAACTTTCAAATTGGTTCAATGAGAAGAGGATACATAAATTTTGTTGCAGTGTTGAAGAGAATGGGGATCAAGTGCTTCTATTAATTAAATCTCTAGACGCACTTACAAAGGCAAGAGAGGAACCTAAGCGGAAGGTTACAGACATTTACAATCTTAAAGCAGACGTTAAATGTAACACCCTCAAGTTAAGTCAATAGTCCCACATGAGATACGCACTGAGAATGTCTCTAGTATATAATAGTTCTCATGAACTTAAAAATTAATTGTAACTAGCATTTTTTAGGGAGGAACCGTGATAAAAAAATATTATACAATTAGAGCGTGACAAATGGTATCAGAGCCTGACACCTACCGAAAATGTGCGGAACTAAGTGTCACATAAAGCTAAGTGTTATAAGAAGCAAAATGCCAAACCACATAACAATATGGTGGGGCCACATCTTGATTCTGTGAGAGACACTTGTAGAATCTATGACGGCTATCTTTAGAATCTCACATCGCCTGGTGAAGTGTTAGTATGGTGAGAATGTCATATTCTAAACGGGAAGAATATGTAACACCCCAAATTAAGTGAATAGTCACATATGGGATATTCACTAGGAATGTCTCTGGTATATAATAGTTCACATGAATTCAAAAATTAATTGTAGCTTGCATTTTTGAGGTATGAACCAAAAACCGCTTGTTATTAAAAAAAACATGTATATAAACAATTGTATTCTATCACATGTATACAATTCAAATCTTAGAACAAATATAAATTTTTCACTCATGAAACACGATGATGAGGTATAGCCCCTTATTTGGACACGGATACACGTCACCTGGGGACAAAGTTTACCTAACCTTGCCATAGGCTATCGAAGGCCACTTTCACTTTGCGCGAAGACCACTTGCTCAATACATTCATTATCATATGACATGCTCATAGTTAAGATTTGTGATTCTAGAGGTGGTCTCCGTAAGAACATGGCACTTACCTTGTCATATCCATTGGTTCACTCACTCCAAAATAGATTTTCAAGGAGTTCCACAACAAAACACTACACACCACTATTTCACATAGCATTATCACTTTGAACACTTTCACTTCAAATGAGTAGAGCACATTCTCATTTCAATTCACTTTCACTTACTCATGTCATTTAATAGAATCAAATTCACGGATATCCAATAGAATATTCAAAATCCACTTCTCCGTCATTTTAAAACTAGCATTGAAGTTTAAATCAACTAGATAAGATTTTCATTCAATAAATAACACATTTAAAATGCCTTTATAGCTCTCATTTGCAATATTATCGCTTTTGAATCGCATAGGAACAATTACCAATCACATAAAGTGTGATTCAATAGGATTCCGATGCATGTCACTAATAAAACACACTAATCATTTTATAATTAGAAGCATGAGATAATAGCATTTGATACTATATTGGCAAATTAAATATTTCTTTTATATAAATAACTTTTCAGAATAAATTTTCAAATGTCTAGTGAGAGACATTTACTCACTTTTGAATGACATGAACGATTAAATAAATCACATAAAGAATGAGATAATACATTTACATGTATGTCATTAACAAAACACTAATCATATTTTAATTCAATGTTTTATGTTTAAACAATAAGATAATAGCAAGTTAACATATTTGGAAACAGTTATTTGTAAACTTTTGCAAATAACTATCTTAAATCAACCAAGAGAAGTGTACTCACTTATATGAATAATACATTTCAATTCCGTTTTCAAATCTCATTACGATGTTGCCACTTTTCAATAATATATGGAAAGTTAGCCAAAACATATATATGATTAAGCATGGTTTATTTCTAATTCAATATTTTCATAATTGAAAATATGAGACTATATACTTGACAACCTACTTGCAATTGAGTAACATTTCAAAAATAGATATTACAAAACGACTAGTAAGAGAAGTCTACTCACATTTAGATGCCCCAAAGGTCCACACTAACTCAAGTCCAATCAATTTCGAGAAATTCCTAAAATATTCACAATCCAATCAATTAGCAACTAATACTATTAAACACCTTATTTACATCACTTAGCCTATTAATGTATGGATAAGGTGAAAACCCCTAGAGTCGGTTGAAACTAGTCTCTAACATTTTTAGAGATTTTTATAACACTTTCAGCTGAAAATGGGTCTTTTTGCAAATTTCATAAAGTTCAGGAGCTTCTCTGTAATTACGTGGTTCATACTATACACTGGTTCAGTTTATTTTGCAAATATTCTGTTTGTTTAGATATTACTGCAATTTGTTTGTAAAAAGAATGTTAAATATTCGGTAAGGGGCTGAAATGCAAGAAATTTGGACTTAAAATTAAATATCAACAAAGTTAGGGGAGTTCTACAAAATTTACCACTTCTTTCTTTCTTCCCAACACTCACCAAAACACATTTCAGCCCACGGTTGGTCAGGCTCGGGGAGGGTTTAAAGGCACCCGCAGCGACTGCCGATCACCTCGTCGGAATTTTTTTTTGTCTTCAGACTTGTTCTTCAATTCTATTCTTTATTAAAGCATGATTACACATCTAAATTGAGTTGATCTTACAAAATTAAAATGCTCAAAAAAGAAAAATGTTGAGAAATCTTACTACAACTCAAATGGATCTCTTCGTCCTCCTTACTCTTCTTCCCCACTCCCTCATATTTTACTAGCTGAAACTCTTTGTTGCTGTTGGTTGAGAGGGATGTGGGGCTATTTATAGCTCTCTCCTTCACATGGAGGTGAAACAAATGTCCCTCCATGTGTCCCTCTTTGCTCGTGAGAAGTTGACATCTCAATGCCTTCTAGAAGTCATTAGTTCAGCCAATAAAAATCCTACAATAAGCAAGCTATTTTGTAAATATCACTCCAAATACAAACAATTTTCATCCAAAAAATAATTATTGCAAAAAAATGTGTATTTATTTCTCTCATACAAACTATTTTAATTAGGCTAACTATTGTTTAACAACTTGCTAAAAAATTAGATTATTACATTATCTCCTCCTTATAATAAGTTTCGTCCTCGAAACTTAATATCCCTTAATTTTCAAAAAGTTGATACCGTAGAATCACCTAGAGGGGGGTGAATAGGTGATGGCTAATCTAATGGTCACTTAATGCCAAATAACGAGGAATTAAAAACTATTATGACCTAAACAAACTATTTAAACTAAACACCACGTATAACACAAGAGTGTAGCCGAATTCCCCGTAAAGGGCTCTGGACTAACTCCTCTAGATTTCCCTAGATAAGGGTTGAGGTGCCGCGTTGGCTCTCTTGGTTGAATACAAGTGTTAGCAAACAATCCCAAGCATGTATAACAATTAAGCATACAAGTATATCATGCATATAAAGATAAACACAATAAAAGGAATGCAAGATATAAACAAGAGACAAAGAGAGTGAGAGTGAGCAATCGCAACACAAGGGATTTGTTTCGAGGTTCGAGCACACTTGCTCTACATCCCCGCCTTCGACACACGAAGGATTTCCACTATAATCGATCCCACCGGATCACTCGGTGCCGCAACACCTACAACGAGTTCCCACTAGAACTCCTTGGACTCTCTCTAGTCCGTACACACCGCAAGCCCACAAGCTCGCCGAGGCCGCACCTCAAACAACATGTTCGCACCCGAACTTTAAACAACCGTGAACGCACTCGTCCGCCTCCTCAAGAAACAAGAAAGAACTATTGGTGATCTAAACACTTTGATCACCAATAAAAACTCTCACTAAAACACTCCTATAGGATGAATGTCAATGGATAGCTCAAGTGTTTGTGTGAGAAAACAAGGATGAGAATGGTGGAGGAAAAACTCAAGAAAATCACTTTTAAACACTCTTGATAAAACTCTCCTTTTGATTGAAAATATTTGCTCTAAAACAAGTGGAGAAAACCTCTTAAAAGAGTTGGGAAAATTGGTGAAAAATCCACTTGAAAATCTTGATCAAAACAGCCCCCAAATGGCCCAATTTATAGGGCTCTAAAAACTAGCCGTTGGAGGCCTGACAGAACTGTCGGTCGACCGCCCGGTCGACCGGCCAACGGTCATATTTCAGACCGTTGAGCCATCGGTCGACCGGTCGGTCGACCGAGGCCAGGATACAGAGAGCAAGTCTCTCTGTCCGGTCGACCGACCCGGTCGACCGTCCAGAGAGCTCTGCTCTCTGGAAAGGTCCCGGTCGACCGGGCGGTCGACCGGCCCTCCTGCCAGAACTGGCGTGCACGTCTGTGCACGTCGGTCGACCGCCTGAAGCCAGATCAGAAAACTTAGGGATTTGAAACTTGGTCTTTTTGGCTAAAATAAAATCCCATAAAATACTGAAAATTTTACAAAAATAGTTTTACCAATATACTTTGATAAACAAACATGCTTGCACAAAATCAAGGCATGTTACAAATGATTTGGATTATTTTTGTAATATGAAAAAATTGGCTCAAAATAAAAACAGTATTTTTCCAAACTTGATTTTTCAAAACTTGTTTTTCCAAAACTTATCTAAATACAAAAACAAGATATTCAAACTCTTTTAAAGCATAGATTGTATGGATATGATCCACTACACAAACATAGTGAAATATCTATGTTTTTGACATTAAGCACTAAACATGGTTTTGGTTAAAACATATAAACTAGAATACCAAAAATCAAACATGTATTTTCTAAAATAGAAAATCTTTGGTAAAAATAAAACTATCAAGAGTGTGTGTGCATATGTACTTGAGCAATCCACCAACTACTCTATCATTTACATTTTATCTAAAAACAAAATCTTTCTAAAAACAAACCTAGACACAAGTCTTCATCTTCATGAAGTCTTCACTTGAGGCCTTCTCATCTTCTTGACTTGGTCCAAACACGATCCAATGGCTCTTGGATCAAACCGTGCTAGCTCCAAAACTTGACTTCAAATCCTTTGTTGAAGTTATGCACCTACTAAGATCTTGATCATAAATCTGTCACTAATTAAATACAAGATCATTAGTACTATAACTACATGAGTTGATCACATCAAAACTAGAGTGATGGGCCTTCGGGCCAACAATCTCCCCCTTTTTGATGATGACAAAACTCATGAAGTTATATATGCATGGATTAAAGTAAAGCTCCAAAGAAGCTCCCCCTTAACTCATGCATCTCAATAAAGAAATAAATATGCAATGTATGCTCATAAACATGTATGCAAATCTAGGAGATAAACATGCCAATCAAGCATAAAACAAATCAAATTCTTTTTCTCCTATTTGCAAAACAAAACATATATGCATAAACATAAAAACTACTCCCCCTTAAGCAAGGAAAACAAATACTTCTCCCCCTTAAGCAAGGAAAACATGCATATATCTCAAATACTTCTCCCCCTTTTTGTCAATCATCAACAAAGGGGTTAAAGTAAAAACAAAATCAACAAATTTTTCTCCCCCTTTTTGTCCGAAATAAGGAACCAATGAAGGGGTAAACATAAATCAATCAATAAAGGATTATATGTGATATACATTCATGAAGAGGAAGACGTTAAGTTAGCTTCCCTACACATATGCATTACATGAAGAAGGGATGACAAGCCCCAATTAACATAACACATATTATGTAATGCATAAGAGGAGATGCGAAGCTCCCCTTACACACGTGTACCACATAAAGAAGAGTTGTCAAGCTCCTCAATATACAACACACTCAACATGAACCTATATGTAAAAGAGATGTTAAGCTCTCCTTGCATATAGGCAATACAAATCAAAAATTTTGAATTTTTTTTATAAAACAAAATTTTGAATTTTCTCAATAAAAACAAATCTTGAGAATTTTTCTTAAAAATTTTTATTTTCTTATCATAAACAACTTTGTGCTTTAAAAATGTAAATCAATTTTAACTCAAGCACAAAACAAATCATATATATGTATGAAAAATGAGTATACCAATTGAAATTGATACATACATATATAAGAAAACAAAATATGAGTATATACAAAAATAGAGTCAAATTGATACCAATTGAAATGATTCAATGATACCAATTGAAACAATAATAGGATCATGTGTATATCTCATAAACATTGAAGAATAAATAACTAGTTAAATTAATTTTGAAAAACTAGTTAAAGATCCTTCAAAAACATGAAACCAAATCATATGTATTTCATGAATCATACCAAATACACAAGAGATGACACTCAAAATCGATTAAGCTCATAAAAGTGTTCATGAATCAAAGTCATGACAAAACAAATGAAGTAAGAGTGTACAAGAATCATGTATATAGCATTTACATGAAAATAGTCATTAAGGCTCAAAATGAGCAAAACAAATTATTCATTTTATTTTATCAAACAAAACATGAAAATTTATTTTTCATTAAAAACAATAAACTTCTATGGTATATGCATGATTTATCTAAATCTAACAATATGCATACATATCCCAAACATAAAACGAGTCTATTAATAGTATTTGCATGAAAGCAAGAGACTCAAAAAAGATATACATGTATATTTATTAGATTTGAATAAAAATGCATATACATGAAGTAAAAAAACACGAAAATTAGTAAAAGAAGTGTAAATGAGGAAATCATCAAAACTAGGCTATACATGTGCATATAGTGGGTACAAATGAGCATGAAGTGCAAACATATATGAATCAATTTGTTGCTCACTACTTGTACATGTATAAATCCAAGTTTTAATAAAAACTACATTTAAACTAGTATTTACCACATGAAGCACAAAAACATGAACATGCTATATGATGTCAAAAATGAATAAGCATGTAAATAAACTAAGAGTTTAGAAATAGTTACCAACTAAGGAACTATGTTCCAAAACTTCAAACATGGTGGTTGTCCCACCAAACCTCCTTGATAGCGGTGCATCAATTATATGTCCTTCAAGTCCATGTGCAACCACCACCAAGGCACCAACCCTCTCACGTTTTGTGAGAGCCCTCACCTACATTAAAAACAAACGGTGGGGGTTTTGGTACCCATTTTCTTTTGGGTCCTTGAGGGTTAGTCTCGTAAGGCACCCAAACATTTTTATTAGCAAAATTTAAAGCATTTATCTTATCATAACAAAACTTTGTTAAGTGGCCTTTGCGGTCACAATGTGTACACTTGTACACTTTAGTATGCTTATGCGTGTGTCTGTGATCGTGGTGTGCAACATAAGCATATGCATGATGATGATGTGCATGAATGTGTGAAACTTGTTTCTTTTGAAACAAGGATTTCAACCTCTTATGATTAAATGCACATGAGCTCAAAGTGGAGCTCAAACAACTAATCCTATTTTTCAAAACATTAATCTCACTATTATCAATGGTGGCATGTAAAGCATGGTGAGATTGTGAAATAATTTTCTTTTTCTTTTGAAAAAACATTTTCTTGTTCTTTTTCAATCATTTTTCCTTTTAAAAACTTATTTTCTTGAAAAACGACTTCCTTTTGTTTTTCCACCAAAATAATTTTATTTTTCAAAGACATATTCCCTTCACATAAATCATTCAATTTAGACATCAAGGAAATATTCTCATTTTTCAAATCTTCATTTTCTTTTTCAAAACATGCAATTTTATGTTGTAAAGAATCTTTTTCATTTTGCATGCAATCAAATTTCTTTTTCATTTTCTTATTTTCCTTTTTGATCATGTCATATTTTTCTAGCAAAAGTTGACAAAAAGATGAAAGCTCATCATATGACATGTTAACATCTTCTACTACCTCGGATTCGGTAGTTACCTCAAGGGATTATCCCCTTGGACCATATAGCACATGTTGGAGATGTCGCTTCCAACATCCGAGTCACTCCCCGCATAGTTTTGTTCATTTTCGCCAAGGGAGATGAGGGTGTTCCATGCTACAAAAGCCGAATCAATATTAGAAACCCTAGATAAATAATCATCATTTAGGGTTGATTTTATAGCATGAAGGGCTTTTGCATTAGCCTCAAAATTATTGCCATTTAAACAATATGAATTTTTAGTGATGGCAAGATAAACATGAATGCCTAGGGCTTTGAGGTACAAGGACATCTTCACCTTTCATATAGGGATGTTAAGAATGTCAAACATGGGTGGTGACATGAAGTCCATGGTATGTGTACAAATATTGTGATTAGCCTAAAATAAGGATCTTTAACTCTAGGTTGTAAGACCCAAATTCAGAGCACTTGGCTCTGATACCAATTGTAGAATCACCTAGAGGGGGGTGAATAGGTGATGGCTAATCTAATGGTCACTTAATGCCAAATAATGCGGAATTAAAAACTATTATGATCTAAACAAACTATTTAAACTAAACACCACGTATAACACAAGAGTGTAGCCGAATTCCCCGTGAAGGGCTCTTGACTAACTCCTCTAGATTCCCCTAGATAAGGGTTGAGGCCGCGTTGGCTCTCTTGGTTGAATACAAGTGTTAGCAAACAATCCCAAGCATGTATAACAATTAAGCATACAAGTATATCATGCATATAAAGATAAACACAATAAAAGGAATGCAAGATATAAACAAGAGACAAAGAGAGAGAGAGAGTGAGCAATCGCAAACACAAGGGATTTGTTTCGAGGTTCGAGCACACTTGCTCTACATCGTCGCCTTCGACACACGAAGGATTTCCACTATAATCGATCCCACCGGATCACTCGGTGCCGCAACACCTACAACGAGTTCCCACTAGAACTCCTTGGACTCTCTTTAGTCCGTACACACCGCAAGCCCACAAGCTCGCCGAGGCCGCACCTCAAACAACAAGTTCGCACCCGAACTCTAAACAACCGCGAACGCACTCGTCCGCCTCCTCAAGAAACAAGAAAGAACTCTTGGTGATCTAAACACTTTGATCACCAATAAAAACTCTCACTACAACACTCCTATAGGATGAATATCAATGGATAGCTAAAGTGTTTGTGTGAGAAAATAAGGATGAGAATGGTGGAGGAAAAACTCAAGAAAATCACTTTTAAACACTCTTGATAAAACTCTCCTTTTGATTGAAAATATTTGCTCTAAAACAAGTGGAGAAAACCTCTTAAAAGAGTTGGGAAAACTGGTGAAAATCCACTTGAAAATCTTGATCAAAACAGCCCCCAAATGGCCCAATTTATAGGGCTCCAAAAACTAGCCGTTGGAGGCCTGACAGAACTGTCGGTCGACCGCCCGGTCGACCGGCCAACGGTCATATTTCAGACCGTTGAGCCATCGGTTGACCGGTCGGTCGACCGAGGCCAGGATACAGAGAGCAAGTCTCTCTGTCCAGTCGACCGCCCGGTCGACTGGGGCCTTTCCAGAGAGCAGAGCTCTCTGGACGGTCGACCGGCCCTCCTGCCAGAACTGGCGTGCACGTCTGTGCACGTCGGTCGACCGCCCGGTCGACCGGCTGAAGCCAGATCAGAAAACTTAGGGATTTGAAACTTGGTCTTTTTGGCTAAAATAAAATCCCATAAAATACTGAAAAATCTACAAAAATAGTTTTCCCAATATACTTTGATAAACAAACATGCTTGCACAAAATCAAGGCATGTTACAAATGATTTGGACTATTTTTGTAATATAGAAAAATTGGCTCAAAATAAAAACAGTATTTTTCAAACTTGATTTTTCAAAACTTATCTAAATACAAAAACAAGATATTCAAACTCTTTTAAAGCATAGAGTGTATAGATATGATCCACTACACAAACATGGTGAAATATCTATGTTTTTGACATTAAGCACTAAACATGGTTTTGGTTAAAACATATAAACTAGAATACCAAAAACATGTATTTTCTAAAATAGAAAATCTTTGGTAAAAACAAAACTATCAAGAGTGTGTGCATATGTACTTGAGCAATCCACCAACTACTCTATCCTTTACATTTTATCTAGTGTATAGATATGATCCACTACACAAACATGGTGAAATATCTATGTTTTTGACATTAAGCACTAAACATGATTTTGGTTAAAACATATAAACTAGAATACCAAAACATGTATTTTCTAAAATAGAAAATCTTTGGTAAAAACAAAACTATCAAGAGTGTGTGTGCATATGTACTTGAGCAATCCACCAACTACTCTATCCTTTACATTTTATCTAAAAACAAAATCTTTTTAAAAACAAACCTAGACACAAGTCTTCATCTTCATGAAGTCTTCACTTGCAGCCTTCTCATCTTCTTGACTTGGTCCAAACACGATCCAATGGCTCTTGGATCAAACCGTGCTAGCTCCAAAACTTGACTTCAAATCCTTTGTTGAAGCTATGCACCTATTAAGATCTTGATCATAAATCTGTCACTAATTAAACACAAGATCATTAGTACTATAACTACATGAGTTGATCATCATCAAAACTAGAGTGATGGGCCTTCAGGCCAACAGATACTTCTCTCTCATGTCATCCTCTAATTCCCAAGTTGCTTCTCTTTCTGAATGTCTTTTCTACTAGACTTTCACATCAGATGGTGCATTGTCTAAGCACTTGCTCTTCTGGTCCAAAATGCGCTCTGGTCTTTCTTCGTAAGTTAGATCTTCCTTAAGCTCCAATGGTGCTAGCTTGATAACCCGGTCAGGATCTCGAATGAACTCTCTCAACATATATACATGAAATATATTATGAACTCCAGCCAAAAGTGGGAGAAAGGCAACTCTTTATGCCACCTCGCCAACTCGCTCCAGAATCTTGAATGGACCAACGAACCTAGAACTTAACTTTCCTGTCATTCCAAATCTCTTAACACCATGTGTACGAGAAACTTTTAAGAACACATGACCTTCTTGAAATTCCAGATCCCTCTTCCTGCAATCGACATGTAGGTGCTCTTCCCATGATCCTTGCAAATCAAGCACACAACATCTCAACATATCTTTTAAGGTTTGAATCGTTCTCCATGGCTGACCATCTATCTAAGACACTGAGCTGAAACCGAGCTCAGTCTGGAGAGCCTTATGCACACCTTACAAATATTGTGATACAAATCTTGGATCTCTATCAGAAGGTATCTCCACAAGCATACCATGTAGTCGTACTATCTCATTAATGTACAATTTTGCCAATTTCTCAACGAAACCTTATATTAATAGGCAAGAAATGAGCGGACTTAGTAGGTCAACTATCACCCAAATGGCATCGTGGCCTCTAGAAGATCTCGGTAAACCTGTCATAAAATTCATGGTGATTTTCTTCCACTTCCACATTGGTATTTCAAGGTTCTGAGTTCTGAATCATGCTGGACTTTGTTGCTCTGCTTTTATTTGTTGACATATCTCACACTCAGAAACATACTTAGCAACTTAGCGATTCATATTATTCCACCAATAGATCTCCTTCAAGTCCTTGTACATCTTAGTGCCACTGGGATGCATAGTGTATTCAAAACGATGAATTTCCTTCAAAATATTTTTCTTTATATCTGGAACATCGGTACTAGCATTTCGATTATCATATCTCAAGGAACCATCCTCATGAATTACAAATCATGGTTGACTTCCAGCTTCGACTCCCTTCCTGATATTGTCCAAATAACGTCCGGAGCGTATTTTAGACCACAAAGAGCAAGTGTTTAGACGATGCACTATCCGATATGTGAAAATCTAGTGAAAGAACCATTCAGAAAGAGAAGCGACTTGGGAATTAGAGAATGACATAAGATAGTAACAACTTTTTTAAAATTAAGTTACGTTAAGTTTTGAGGACGAAACTTATTATAAAGAGGGATATAATAATTCAATCTTTAATAAGTTATTAGATAATACTTAACCTAATTAAAATAGTTTGCATAAGAACAACAAATACACTTTTTTGGCAACAATTAGTTTTTGAATGAAAATTGTTTGTATTTGTAGTGATATTTGCAAGATAACTAGCTTGTTGTAGGGTTTCTATTAGCCGAACTAATGGCTTCTAAAAGCCATTGAGATGTCAACTTCTTATGAGCAAAGAGGGACACATAGGAGAGACACTTCTCTCATCCCAATGTAAAGGGGATGACTACAAATAGCCCCCCATCCCTCTCAACCAGCAGAAACAAAGTTGCTAAAGTGTGAGAGTCGGAAAGGAAAAAAAGAGGGGGGAGGAAGAAGCCCATTTGAGTTGAGTAAGATTTCTCAACATTTCACTTTTTTATTTAGCATTTTAGTTTTGTAAGATCAACTTAATTCAAATATATATCATGTTTTATAGAAAGAATAGAATAGAACATATCTAGAGAGAAATCTGGCGAGGTGATCACTGACGGCCATTGGGCAATAGTGGGTTGCAGGCGCCCTCAAACCCACCCGAACACTACCAGCCATGGGCTGAAATGGGTTCGGTCGGGAAGAAAGAAAGAAAGAAGAGGAAGTGGTAAATTGTGTAGAACCCCCTGGCTTTGTTATATTTAATTTTAAGCCCAAATTCGTTAGCCTCATGCTGAATATTTAACATTCTTTTTTCAAACAAATTGCATTAATGTCTAAATAAAAATGATAATTTGCATGATAAACCCGAATCAGTGTATAACAAGAACCACGTTAATTACAGAGAAGCTCCTGAAGTTTACGGAATTTGCAAAAAAACTCATTTTGAGCTAAAAGTGTTAAAAAATCTAGAAAAAATTATAAAAATCTATAAAATGTTAGAGACTAGTGTTAACCTACTTTAGGGGTTTTAGCCATCTTATCCATACATTAAGAGGCTAAGTGATGTAGAATGACATGATCGCAATCACTCTCAAATCAATAGAAGATGAAACTAGGGTTTTGAGAAAAAAATAGAAATGAGAATTAGAGTTTGAGAAGAAAGAGATAAAAAAAATTGGATAATTTTAGGCTTCACACCCCTTGCACGGCTTCACACCCTAAGACTCAAGATAATAATAAGTATTTTAACCGAAAAGTTTTAATTTCAATCATTCAATGATACCAATAAGAAGTTTTGGGGCCAATTTATGAGCTTCACAAAAGTCCAATTCCAGAAAATAACCGATGTGATCTAAACTTTTACATAAAAGAAAACACAACTAGACAAAATGAACGGTTGTCTGGCTGTGATAATGCTCAAGCGGGTCAGGGCCAAATCATTTAAGATCCTCCTCAGTAATTCAAGAATTTTCTGATTCAGGTCTTTCTCTCCACTTAACAAGATAGCATCGTGTTCCTCTACTCTACTAGAGACAATTTGATCAATCAAAATAGATTCTATGTTTTCTGCTGCATGAGATAATTTAGGAGGAAGTGGAGGGCTCTTAGAAGGAAGGTCGTAGGTAGGCTCATCCATGAATGAATTAAAAAAAGTATCAAAAGTGTACCACTACATAGAATCAAATCATCAACATTAAAAGTGCAACTACCCAAAAAAATCTAGTAAGAGGTCCATCACATAAACAGTTGAATTGCTCTTCTTGCGGATTTGAAAAGCTCATGCATTTCGCGCGTGTAATTTCTTCACAGTTTCTGGAGAAAATTTTTCAGGTCTCAGGCGGACCATCGCATAGTTACCAACATTAGATGTTCTCATTCGATGATGAAAATCAGTCGAAGTTTTATAATTGACATTATTTTTCATTATTTTGTCCCTGATTTTCTCGTGTAATGCACGTATATAAGATGCAAATGTAAATGTAGAGCCTGATACCCTAGAATGGTGTGGTGTCAGCAGTAGAGGAGGAAGGGGTTGGCGATCAGAACAGGCAAGGCCAATAGGAGAAAAAAGGAGTGGAAGCAATTGGTAACAAGGAGGTAGAGTCCGTAGCAAAGTCGTATGAGGGAAAGGAGTTCCTTTCTTGAATACAATAGGTGTCTATTCGGGCTATGTAAACTTGGGTCTCAATGGTAGTAACTTAATCTTCTTACCCTTATGTACAAATTGACACATGTTATTTCGACCGTAGATGGTGACGTCTTTGTCGAACTATGGTCTACCTAGAATAATCTGACTCACATTTCTTGGTAACCACATCACACCAATCTTGTCCTTGTAAAGATTAAAGTCGACCGGAACAAGACACTATTGTTTTACTTCTAGGGCCATAGAGTTAATACATGACACCTTATATGGTTGGGGATGGGGTACTGCCTTTAATCTAAGCATTCAAGTCACCTTAGATGATACTGCATTGATATTACTTTCACTGTTCACAATCATCTTACAGTTCTTATCTCCAATCTTAGTGAACGCGTGGAAGGTTGTAGTTCTTTTCCAATCATTGACTTGTTCGGGTTACTTTGAGGTATACCTAACTACTCCTAAATGGCCTCTATCATAACTAGGAGTTTGGTCAGTCAACGCTAAAACTCACGATCTTCAGCACAAGCCGAGCCACCATCCTATTGGTGCACAGCCATTTTCAGATCTTTTACATTTTCCATGAGAACTTCCACTAAGAGAGTTTTGGGTTGACTTGGGCACTGGTTTGCAAGTGTCCATGCCCTGACATTTATTACACTGGGTACGCGGGTTGGCCTTCGTTGGTTCACTAGTCGTCTTTCTCTCAGAGGTTATCGGTTTTGTACTAGATAAACCTACTGGTTTGACACTTGAAGAGTTGGAGGCGGGTTTGCTCTACGCAGGAAAATCGGCTATCGCTAGGTTTGCTAGCAATTGTTGTTTTAAGCTATTCCTAAAATCAGTTCGGTGGAAGGATCTTTCTAGACTCATCTAGATCGTTAACCAGCTGATTTACATCTTCTAGAGTTTTGATGCCTCGAGCTATGAGCTCTCAGCGATAGTCATCCCTAAGACCTGATTTAAACCTAGGTAGTGCATGTTCGTGAGACTCAAACTCGATGGCACCGCAACGATTCAAGTATTCATCAACCTTTGCGATGTAATCGATGACCGACTTGTTTCCTTGAGTCAACCTATTCCACTTATCCAGTAACTACTACTGAAGGAAGGTGGAACGTACTTCAATCTAAGCATCTATTTCATGCCCTACCAAGTCTCAACTGGATTATCTCTTCTATATTCATCATCCTTTCGAGGTTCTCCCAGTATTGTCCGGCTTGTCCAGTTAGTTTTATCATAGCAAATCGAATTTTTCTAAACTCAGACATGTCACCCAATGAAGGTGACGGTCCATAGCTAATTGTCAATCTATGTAAGCCTGAGAGTCTAAACGTACGTCGAAGGAGCATCTACTTTTACATTTTGACATACTGGGCATCTGTGTCCTCGTTTTGTAGCGTTAAGCTTGCCTACGCTGGGGTGACTTATTATTAGATCGGGACTCATTATCCTTTATGTGATCTGGGCTTTTCTTCAGGTTTATTTCAAGCCTATCAAGTTGTGTGGCTAAATCCCTGCAATTAGCATTAGCCTGATCTTTATACTCTTACAGTCATTGGTCTATTTGGTCCATCTTAGTAAGGAGTGTGTTAAGTGTATCCTTAAGACTAAGGTCCATAGATGCAGAAGTTTCTACTGAAAAAGTTTTTCCACTTCTAGTTGACATGCAAATTCCTAACTAATCTTAAAGGCAAACTACCCAAAGGTAAGTTGTATAATAACGTGAGAGAAATCAGTTGTCAAATTAATGATAAATGATACCAACTTTTCAGTTTTATTGATTAACACGTGATTAATAAAATGTAATATTAGGACTGTGATTAAATTACACGTACTAACACAGTAAAGTTTCAAATCAATTCAAGTAATCACTGATTCAAGTTAATTGAGTTGCAAAATTATATCAATTTTGATTTCCAATCAAGATCAGATTCACACAAACTCACTTTTTTTGTGGGCCGCAATCAATAGATTTTATCTTGCGACAGATTCAGAACTATCTAATTAAGCGAAAGAAATAACTAAATAGAATATTTGACGATTATCTGGTAGACGATCGAAGCTTGGACCTGAATATGAAGGCTGTCAACATGTAGCTCTGATCTCCACGAGTACAATACTTCAAAAATGGATCGAATCGAGCTTTAAAACGAGCTCAAAACGACTTTTGGAATAACTAAGTTGAGTCAGAGCCAAATCAGGGGCTGAATCAACTCGGCTCAGCTCACTGAGTCAACTCGAGTCTGAACCGCGGCTCAGGTCGGCTCGGTCTGAGCTGGCAGCTCGGGATCGGGTCAGCTCGGCTCGTCGAGCTGATGACGTCAACAGCAGGCCGAGTCGACTCTAGTCGGATCCTGTGCTGGTAGCAGGTCGGGTCTGACTTAACTGGAATCAGGTCGAATCTTGGTGTCACGCGGGTTCGATTTCTTTGCGGTTTGACAACTTAAACCTAAAATGAAACCCAAACTGAGTTGTTGCAGCCTTGATGAAGGCGGCGCGGGCGATGACAAGGTGGCAGCGACGAGGTTTGGTAGATCTGGATCTGGCAACGGTCTGTCGCTGTCGAGTTGGTGGATCTTGGCGATGAGACTGACGGCGCAACGACGTCGTCGAAAATTGACGACGGTTGAAGGCAATGAAGACGAGAGGTGACAATGAAGATGCTCGAAAAGGAGTCGTCGATGGAGTTGGCGGCTACTGTTGCTGATGGAGATGTCAGTGAAGACATTGGTGATGGTGAAGATCTGGATTTGAAGTCGGCGATGAAGTCGGTGATGAGATCTGGTTCTAAAGTTGGCGACGAAGTCGGGATCGATCGAGGCAGTCGGCGTCGACGGTGAGGAGAGGTGCAGTTGATGCAGTCGACTGTGGATGATCGAGATCTGACAGTAAGATCAACTGGATGCGATGTGGTTAGAGGCGAGCTCACGATGCTAAGATCTGTGCGATCTCGAGGTCGGCAGGGCAGTCGAGCGTTACTGGCAAAGTCGGGTGGAGGAAATCTGAACGGTGGATTAGGGTTAAGTTTTGGGTGTTTGAAGTGGAGAAGATGTATAGTGCGGCTTCGGAACTTTCAAGGATTTTTGAAGGGATTTTCAGAGATTTTTGCTACAATTTTTTTATTCCTTTTTTCTCTTTTTTCTCTCCTTTTTTAGTCTAGGGTTTGGAGATAGGATGGGATTTGGGGAAGAGCTAGAATTTTTGTGGAAGGAGAGAAAGAAGAGGAAAATTTGAAGAGATTTAGAACCAAGAGCTCCGATACCAAAATTGATGTAAAATGGGATGGATCACAATCACCCTCAAATCAATAGAAAGAAAACTAGGGTTTTGAGAAAGAAATAAAAATGGGAATTAGGTTTTGAGAATAAAGAGATAAGAAAATTGGATAATTTCGGGCTTCACACCCTTGCACCACGAGCTTCACACCCCAAAACTCAAGATAATAATATCAAGAATTTTAATTAAAAAAGTTTTAATTTGAATCATTCAATGATACAAATAAGAAAGTTTTCGGGCATATTTATAGGCCTTATAAAAGTTCAGTTTCATAAAATAATTGATGTGGTAATAAACTTTCACATAAAAGAAAACACAATTAGACAAAATGAACTAAAAATCAAAATGACTAAAATCAAAAGAAGACAGCACGTGATGTTCTCATCACTAAGTGAGTGATGTAAATATGATTTTTAATAGTATTAATTACTAAATGATTGGATTGTTAATATTTTAGAAATTTCTCGAAATTGATCGGTCTTGGGTTAGTATGGACCTTTGGAGCATCTATATGTGAGTAAACTTCTCTCACTAGTCATTTTAAAATTTCTATTTTTTGAAATGTTACTCATCTAGTCATGTAAGGAAATATTTGAATTGCAAGAAGATTGTCAAGTATATAGTCTCATTTTTTAAATTATGAAAATATCGAATTAGAAATAAAGTATGTTTGGATGTCACATGCTTAAACATATATATGCTTTGGCTAACTTTCCATATATTATTGAAAAGTGGCAACGTCGTAATGAGACTTGAAAATAGAATTGAAATGTATTATTCATATAAGTGAGTGCACTTCTCTTGGTTGATTTGAGATAGTTACTTGCAAAAATTTACAAAAGAAAAATAATTGTTTTAAAATATGTTATCAATTGCTATTATCTTATCATTTAAATATAAATGATGAAACTAAAATGATTAGTAAATGCATTATCTCATGCTTTATGTGATTTATTAATCATTCATATGTCGTTCAAAAGTGAGTAAATGTCTCTCACTAGATATTTGAAAATTTATTCTGAAAAGTCATTCATATATAAAGAATATTAGATTTTCCAAAGTATCAAATGCCATAATCTCATGCTTTTAATTATAAAAGTGACAGATTAAAGTTATTAAACATGATTAGTATGTTTTTAGTGATATGCATCGTAATCGCATTGAATCATGCTTTATGTGATTGGTAATTGTTCTTATGCGATTTAAAAGCAATAATATTGCAAATAAGCGTTATAAAGGCATTTTAAATGTGTTTTTTATTGAATTCTTATCTATTTGTTTTAAACCTTTGATACTAGTTTTAAAATGACAGAGAAGTGGATTTTGAATGTTCTATTGGATCTCCGTGAATTTGATTTTATTAAATGACACAAGTGAAAGTGAATTGAAATGTGAAGATGCTCTAGTTATTTGAAGTGAAAGTATTCAAATGATAGTGTTATTTGAAATAGTGATGTGCAGTGTTTTGTTATGAAACCCCTCGAAAGTCCATTATGAAGTGAGTGAAGTGATGGATGTGAAGAGCTAAGACATTGTTGTAACAGGGGTCACCTCTAGAATTCCATATCCTAATTTGTGAGTCTATCATATGGTAATGAGTATTGAACAAGTGGTCTTCGGACATAAGTGAAGTGGCCTTCGGGCAACCTATGGTAATGTTAGGTACACTGTCCCCGGGTGACTAATAAGTGATTATGCGCATTCTCATGCTACTGGGGAATAATTCATAGTTTTAGTGTAACATGTTGAAGATGGTTTTAGAACATGTGTATTTGTGACCAAACGAGAGGCTATTATATAAGTTGCTTTTATGTTTCTAAGTGAAGTGTCACCCCAATTTGCATATTATGATTTATTAAAGATAATTCTATGTTATGAATATAATGAGGGGCTATTATATAAGTTTGTTTTATGTTTCTAAGTGAATGTTTTACCCCAATTTGTATATTGTGATTTATTGAAAATAATTCCATGTTATTGATACCTGATCATCGTGTTTCATAAGTGAAATTTTATATTTCTTCTAAGATTTGAATTGCATACATGTGCTAGAATAAAATTGTTTATATACATTTTTCAAATAACAAGAGGTATTTGTAGATTATGTTTTTGATTTGCTAGTAAGAGTTGTAGCACTCATTGAGCGTAAAACTCACCCCATTGTTCTCCAACCTTTCCAGATATTGGGTAGCTTCATCATCCCAGTTGGAGTACCGGAAGGCAAGTGAGTGGTTTAGAAGGTTCTATATCATAGTGTACCATCTTTTGTTTTGTCTTAGTTATGATGTAAGATAGTAGTAATGACCATGTATTAAGATTTGTAATAGTCTACTATATGAAGACTTGAATATTATGTTATCTAGATTTTTTTGCTCTGAATTTCATAATGTAGCAAATTTACCTCTAAGTGATATTGCAATGTGAGTGAAGTGCCACAGCCTTGACCCGTGCGCGGGATTCTTTCTAGAAACGTGTCATTGTTGTTACGCACCCGAATATAATCTTTCGTTGCGGTTTTTAGGTGTTACACTCAAGCTTACACAACCCTCTAGAGGAGTTGCCTCTAGAGGCGAACATATTCACCTTTTCTGCCGCAAAAGTGGTCATGTTGGCCACCGATCGGTTGATTGCTCCTCCCCCCAGCTCGAACTTCGTCGTCGTCACAAGCTACTCCACCGCCGCTATCCTCGCCAACGTTTGAGAGGTCGATGGATGTTCAGATGGTTGTGGTGCCGGATCCACTAGCCGATGATGACTCGCTGCCCCCAATCCCTTGGATTCATGTTCGCCGTCGGAGACGAAACCTTAGGCTCCCATTGGAACCAATCTCTCCTCGGTTGATTCGGTCAACCAACAATGCGGCTGTTGACCACAAGGCTAATCAGTCTTCACATCGGGCCCTGGACCGGGTTATTAGGCCTGTGAAAAAGCTTGAGTGTTGCCGAAAATCAGTAAGCCTATTTTGAGGGAAGGGTTATTAGGCCTGTGGAAAAACTTGGCCCTGTGGACAAGCCCAAATCAATAGGACTATTTTGAGGGAAGGGTTGTCGAGCCCATTGGATCAACCCCCTTCTCACTGCTCTTCCAGTACTCGCCTCCTCGTGGACTGTAAGCAGCTGCCCACTTCTCTGACTAAAAAGGGGAAGTTTCCGACGAGCGACGGCGGGCGGACATCTGAGGTTGCGCGACAACCTTCGCCTCCAACTTCTACGCCTTCTCGAGAGGTCTTGCCAGAGAAAAGGCGGCGATCACGGGAGTTCAGTCCACTTCGGCGGTGGCTGATCATGACCTATCCACTCCACTTAATGCCCTTGTTAAGAGGAAAGGGAAACAACAAGTGGACCCACTTAAGCATCAAACTATAGTGATCTCCAAGCCAACATCTAAACACATCAAATTGGGGAAGAAGTTAAGAGGCAGGCGTCTCAATAGTTTTCCTTTACTTGCTGTCTTCTCAAATCCTGATCTTAACATCGAAGACCTGGATGAAGATGAGTCGCGTGCAATAGTGTTTGATGACCCTCAACTTTCTTTGGGAGTTGCATAATCACGGTGTAATTCTATTTTTTGTGTTTTTCTTTTATTTTCTTTTTTGTACTCGACTAGCAAAAAACTAGAATTGTCATAATAAATGAAACAGTGAGAATTTCCTCCAACAATTCATCCTACATGTTATGTGTTGGATGTGAAATCCACAACCCTTGGCTGTGAAATCTAACATATAAAGGTGTGAAATCTCCCTAATATGTCATACCTCTTAATTTTTAATTCCCTCCCAATCTCTTTTCCTTGATTTTTTTTTTTTTCTAAATGATCTCTTCAACAATGGATGCTCTTATCCACACAGATCCATCTTTTAGATGCATCCTGCATCACTCTTCCTAGTCCATTACCATTCAGAACTTCAACAAATCACTGATCTTCCTGCCACAATTATCCCAAGGAAGGCTCCATTTAAAAATCAACAGTTATATGAGTGTTATCCATTTGTACACTTTGAAATTCTTGACATCTTCAGTCAAGGTTATTCCTTGTGAAAAAATGTACATTTAAGTAATTCCAAGCCTACAAGATTGATAGCCAGATTGGCAACATAAGCTATTGGGATTAACCAGGTAGTAACTATTCAAATCTAGTTTGGCAATGGGGCTTGGTTTCCCAAACCGAGGCTTCATGAAGTTTAAAAGCTAAACTCCAAATATTGAATTATGTTCTATGTGGCAACCATTTTAAAGTTAACTAAACTCTAGTGAAACTCAATGAAACTCCATTGTTGAAATATAAATATTTCAACTATCGCCTTAACTTTGGAGTTTTAGTGTAGCGGCAGAGACTTTAATATGATATCAGAACAACTCAAATTCAAATCCCACCGGATACGTATTTAAAAAAATAAATAAAATAAAATTTCTGTTAGCGCAAAAGCCCAGGTTTCAGCCCATAAAAGGGTGCTAAACCTTCGGGGCATGTTAAAATATAAATATCTCAACCCTCACAATAACTTCACAATTTTGGTGCAGTAACAGGGACTTTAATACCCCTTATTTGATAACCATTTTTGGAGTTTTCCGAACTCGGTGCAAATACAAATGTCTATGAAATCGGAGTTCAGAAACTCTACTCTAACCAAAGTTTTGGAAACTCTAAAGTGAATGAAAATGAGGTTTCCATCTATAAAACCTTCATTTTGCAAACTTGCTTGCCAACAGGCCTCAGTGGTTCATCCCCAAAATAACATGGTTTAGGAACACTCCTTAAAGACATAATGATATCCAGATACAAGAGTTTTGTTCTACAATAGCTCGCATATCAAGAAGAAACGAAAGAATAAGGCCTGGAACACCATCGAACCCATTGTGAAGAACGTTAAATAATTGGTAGATCCAAGAATGTGTTATATCAGCTGTCATCCATTCATTGCACCGGACTTAGAGATAGAATCGCCATCAACTGAAGTAACCAAATACACGTACCTGTCTACCAATTGAAAAAATAAGAGAAATCTAAATGAAGAAAAGCTACATACTTGAAGGGGTTTTGCTATCTATTAATAGGAAAAGCGAGCTACGGGTGACTAAAATCTGAATTGTTAAGCTAGAGGAGTAGCCCTTTATCAGTAACTCACATGACGAAATTTAACCACAAAATCAGCATCAACTGAAACAAAAAGTGAGAGAACCAGGGCAGATGCCTTAAAGAGAGGCCTCTTTAGGAAGCGTAAGGGAAACCTAATGAAGATCAGCTCTGCACCTAGTTCAGAAGATTATTATCTCTTAATGGAATTATATCAAAATATCAGCTCTAGGCCATCAATTTCCATGCTTCAAACTCTAATCGTTACCATATTTTCAGAGAAAGAAATGGAGCAAAAAAAAGTAGCTGGAAACGGAAACATGGAAAATGCATCAGAAATTACTCCAGAAACCCCCAAAATTTCTGCAAGAAAACAACAGAAACAACCAGAAATACTCTCCAAAAGCCGCAGAAAAACCACAAAACCCAAGCTAAATAGGGATTAATTGAAGGAAAGGAGAGTTACCCAGATCGCAGAGTCGCAAAATTCCCCCCAATCCGGTCTCGGGACTAGAATTCACTGCAGTCCACTGAGATGGGTAGCTGTTTTGACTGTTAAAAACAGGAAAGAAAAAAACCAAAAAAGATCGAAATTTTCTTTATAAAAGGAAATGGGAATTACTGCAAAATTTTCGTTTTGTTTTCAGTGCGGTCTTGGGGAATTTTTATTACCGCGTGCAGAGAGATTCGTCGGAATCCCACGCGCAGGGGACCAATCAGAGAGCAATTAGGCTTCGCTCCACGAGGGAGGGGCGGGGGGGGGGGCGGGGGGGGGGGGGGGAATGGGATAAAGAGAGAGAAAGAGAAGACGTTTTTTTTTGCTCTATTTCTCTCTTGGCTGCCAAGGGGCAGGAGAATTGGGCTGCCCGCGCTGCCCGCGGGGACCGAATTCTGACGTCCGTTCTGTCCGAATATTCCGTCACCGTTGGGATTGGGCTGCCGGTTTTCCGAACGTTATGAAAGAGTTCGGGAAAAAGTCGGCAGGGTCGGTCCATTATTTTAATGTGATCTCGAACCAAGATAGATTTGGATTTAGATTAAGCCTCCGCAATGGAAATTTGTTGTAAGTTCGTTCAGATTATAAAATCCTAAAATTCTTAAATTATTGCAGATCTAACAGGTTTGTGTTGCGAGGACCGGTGGCAATGGTTAAGATCTACATGCAGATCCATTATAAATTTGTCACAGTGTTAATAACAAAATTAGAACGATAAAATTTAAATTGGAATTGTACATATAAATTTACATATTCAAATTTACAATTTCGAGTTAGACTGAAAGACTAAATCTCATTATTGCTCGTATCTAAAAAAAAACTGTTAAATCTTATCACGAGTTAACTGTAGCATTACTTTTTGTGTAAGATCTATTTTTTATTTGTCCTCTTTTTCCTCTCTAATGTCTATCGAAACTTATATCTCAATAATCTATTTATCTCTCCTTCTAAAAGAAAATAAAATAGAAAAAGATTCATAGTTTTGTTTAAGTTCTCTTCTTCGACTCAGAGTAAGTCCTACTCCCTTGCACCATATATATACACTTGTCCTTTTCTCTCCTCACATGTTTTCTCTTTAAACATGATAGAAAGAAAAAAAAAAAAGTGGGGGGGAGAGAGAATCGGAGGAAAACTGAATGGATGTTTTGTTGATATTCAATGTGTATTTTTTTTCAAAACAAAACTATCAAAAAATTTTAAAAAATTCTTCTAATTCGCACTATTTTATAAATGAGGGCTGTGAATTCTTATTACTAAAAATATGAATCTTTAGGTATATACCTTGTATCTTGTGTATGAGATGAAAATACTAAGGCATAATAAGTACATTGAGATGGAATATTATTTAGTAAATAGTTTTAAGATTTAAAGGGCGTACCGTATAACTTAATGAAACAACTCCATAATAGAAGGGTAAACTTCAATGATACATGTATAATTTGAACCTTCAAAGGAAAAAAAAAAGAAAAAAGAAAGAAAAAAAATTGAAACTACTAGAATGCACTCAGCGAAGTCGTAGCTTCTCCCTTCCACCGCAGTTGCGTCATCTACAAGTCTAACCCATACAACCCTTGTTTGGATCTCCCGCTAGCGCCATCACGACATCTGCAGGTCAGCCCCGGTCATCCCGTGACCGGATCCCCCACCACCACCGAAGTTATGACACCTCCCCTCCACCACAGTTGGGGCATTTGGAACTCATAACCGGCCACATCTTGGCCGGCCATCATCAACACAATATCCGCAGCACTGATCCGATATCCAAGGCTCTTTATCAAACAATAAAATAAAAACTAAAGATAATAATTAAGAAAAGAGTAAGCGTGTTTGAAAATGAAGAAACCAAAGGGTTAGCCTAGATGGTCAAGGGTTGCAGTGGGCAGGTGAAGAGTAATTGTTCTCAAGTCTAGCTAGATGCAAGGGGAAATGTATTAGTTATGCAAATTGCTCACAGTTATCAATTTACAGATTGCAGTTTGTAAAATCATAAATTACAAACTGTTAGATAATATGGAAGGATCAATTAAATTCTTTTTGTTGTTTTTCAGTTATGGATGCAAAACAATAGAAAAGAAAAAAAAGGTTTATATCTACTCTATTCGCTCTATATTTATTTCTAGGACACATGATTTTCCTTCTTTATAAATTAATTTATCGTAAAGAAGTGAACCAAACATCTAATTAAAAAGACTAGAATCTATATAGATTCACACCGAGTGGTTGTAAGAATATTACCTCAAAGGACTTTATTGAAAATGAACATACTTTAAACTTTTTGGCACGCTACCAAACCTGTTGAATTCTAAGTAGGTTGAGTAATAGTCACCTTGTAAATTTATTTTAAGTATTTTCTTCCTTTTCCTCCTCTTAAATTTGCTTTTTAAATATGCACCCCAAAAGATTGATAAAATAATACTTGCAAAATAAATGACGATTAAAATGAGTCCAACACGAACTTAGATGGAAGTAAATTAAGAAATTTATGTTAATACTTCATGTTACTGAGAAAACGTTCCATAATATAAAGTTGAATGGATTAAAAAAAAAAAAATCCATACAACCAAAATTTTAAGATCATAAAATTTCATGGTACATTCAAACTCTAAAGTTATGACAAGATTGAAGTTAAGTGAGATCATAAAATTGTTGAAACAAAGAGGGAGCGAGCGAGCATGGACCTAGGATTTCACATCAAATCTATATGCTACACAATAATGGCCGTTTGTTTCGCGTAAAAGTCCGTAATTCGTAAATGACTTACAACCCAATTACAACTACGGCGTTTGTTTGGACCGTAATTCGTAAAAGACTTACACAACCCAATTATCACTCACTTGCAACCCAATTACCACTCACTTACAGCCCAGTTACAGTTAATTTTGTGGTCATGTAAATTTGTATTATTTTTTTATGTTAATATTAAAATTTTTTAATATTTAGCATTTTTAATATTTATTTGCAATATTAAAACTTTTTAAATCACCAAATAGTTAATTTTGCTTTTTCACTTACGATTTACGCATTACGACAACCAAACACCGTAAAACACAATACACTTTTCCAATTACAACTTTATATTACCAACCAAACACCATAAAGCTTATATGCATGTAAATCATTTACAACTGTAAAAGACTTTACTAATTATGACTTACAAATTACAGCCAGTTACACAACCAAACAGGCCTGTTCAGACTGCAGATTTGTTTATTCTCTCTCTTTTGTATAGTTCAGGGTACATGTTCTCTCTAATAAGCATTTGCAAATACAATGGACTAAAGAGGGGGTGAAAAATGCTCACAATCCCTCAAAGAGTCAAGACAAGGATGGCTTCCAAGACTTGACTAAACAATTCATCAAGAAAGAAGAGGTCACACTCAACTAACAGCCCATTTCTTTACTCCAAAAGAAGTTTAATCTATCAAATAGATAAAACTATGGTGAACAATAAGAGAGAAGAAAAGCAAGCAAGTACTATAGAAGAATAATTATATTGTTTTATTCATAGGTATCATGCTGACTAAACTTCAAGATTTACTCCATCACTGAGCAAATTGAAGATCCTATAAACATTTACAAGGGTTCACAAAGAGGTTGCATCTAACCAAAACAACTAGAAAACAAAACCTTTTTTCCTTTTTAACAGAAGAATAAAGAACAGCTATTGATTACCTAATCTCATAGCTTACATCTTAATGCCTTATTTTTATATCCCAAAAGATTATAAAACTGAAGACATCAAATAACTAACAATTTCATAACCAGACAAAAGAACATTGAGCCAGAATCTTGTTTGGTAACATAAGGAGCAAAAGGTAGAATCTTGTTTGGTTAAAGAGAGTACATAACCAATGACAAAAGCCACCACATTAACCAATTTCAAGTGAGAATTCTCATCACAAGAAACAGAGCCCCAACTTTCTCTCCATCCAAACCACATCTCCCTCAAAATTTCTCCAAATCTCTTAGCACCAGAGGTTTCAAGAATAGGATAAGAGGATAAATACTGGCTGGATGAAACTAGTTTATGTTGGCTTTCTCTTTAGCTCTGAGGACTTCTGGTAGAAAAAATGGCCATCTCCGATCGAAGAGAGTGAGGACTTCTCGTCTGGGGACTGAAGAGTGATCCCGCTAACTGATATCTGGTGGAACGAAGATGGGCTCAGCGGCACAGAAGACGAGCACAATAATGGGTTATTCAACCCAGCTGACGAGATCTGCTCGTGGGCAATCTTGCACGCCTTCTCCAGTAAGGAGTCGATGTACTTGTGGTAGGCATCCATTCGAATCTGCACATGCTTCTGGACCTGAATGATGCATGAGAAAGCAATACTGAGTAGAACCTAATGTGAAGCTTGGTGTTAACATAGAAATAATAAATAAACTAACCACATAAGGTCTAAGCAAGAAACCATCCTGTTGAATGTAAACTTCAAAGAAAAGAAGTGGCAGGCAGTTGTTTTAAAACCTATTTTAAAAAGTAGAATAACATTAAGGAGACACATAAAGATCATATGGAGCAGGCTTGATCATGACTAGGTCAGTGGGAGAAACAGTGCATGTAAAAATGTCACGGAAGGAATCCCGCTGCATCTGACTAATAGTTTGCTAAAGATCATTCGGAAACAGTAGTTCATTTTGCTCATAAAACATTATCCTATGCATGTCGAGAAAGAGGATGAAATCCAAGATGATAGATACCCACCAATACAGAAGAGAGAGACACTCGGTATTAGTGAGGCCAGACTCCTACACGAGCATGAAGAGTCTATGTACTAACCTGCCTCCTTTGAGTCTCTCTCAAACTCTGTAGGCGTGTTTGGTTGCAAGGAAGTGGGCGGAAGTAAGGAAATGGGTAAGTATAATTGCTCACTTCCCCATCTATCCAAACACCGGAAAAAGAAAATAAGAAAACCCTTTTTCCTTTTCTCTTTTCTCTTTTACATAATCATTTCCTCACTTCCAAAGTGCTACAGTTAATTTTGTGGTCATGTAAATCTCATTTGTAATAAGTCATAACGCAAAACAGTTAATTTTTTGATCATGTAAATCTCACTTGCATTCTAATTATAGTCCATTTTTTATTTTTCTTAATTAATTTTTATTTTAATATTATTTTGCGGTCAACTTTTCCACTTCCACATTACCATCCAAACACCGGAAAAGACATAATATTTTCCAAACCACACTTTCTAATAAAATCCAAATATCGGAAAACTTACTAATCAATTCTCAAGTTCCAAAGGAAACTACTACTACTTTCTCATTTCCTTACTTCCTCACTTCCACCCTTAACCAAACAGGCCCGTACACACACATCTTGCGGCATCATGGACAATCAATAATTTTCCGCCCCAAATTCAGGTTATTCAGAAGGTGCCAATTGCATGTATTTGAGACAACTTGATGATTAAAGCCACAAATTGTCATCTCATCAGAGGAAGAGAGAAGGAAACAAAGACAATGTGAAGATTAGATCTCCATAAATGAATTACAGGTAAAGTACTATGGCAAGTTCCTCCTTCGCTTGACCTGGTATCGACATACCATGGTGTGCTTGGTTGACCTGTTCTTCTGATAGTATATAGTAGTACCTGTATTTTTCTGATCCCTTCATCCTGACCTACTCTCACATTTCTTGATCCATCTAATCTTACGTTTGGTGCGGCCTTGTCTCCAAAGTTTGGGATCTATTTGGCAAACTCTTCTCTACTCCAATAGACGGTGACAGAGAGATGGGGCTAATACAAATTTCATACAAGTTCACTCATAAATTTGTCTCCAAGCTCCTGAAACCAATTCTTGAATGGTATCCTATAATCTAAAAGTTAGGTCAAGGAATGAAGAAAAAATGGGACAAAGTTCCCTTTCTTTCCTCCATTCTAATGTGGAGCTAGTCAGTGGCTTTTAAAAATATCATCGCATATTTATTTTATTATTATGATGGATGATTGATTTGTCCCAAGTCTACACCAGTATAATATCATAACCCTCGACTCATTTTCAAGAAAAATTTTGTACGATGAGGCTCAAGTCTAATGTCCCCTTCAGCTTTGAGTCTGACAACTATGTGTTGGATTCACACCTCTGAATCTTGCATCTAATAAAACACACGATATCTGATTGCCTATCTCCCTTTGACCCTTGGGTTGTCATTACTGGTTTGTGAACAACACGCACCAGCAAAATCAATTGCTAGGGTACTTATAACAGTTGTCTTACCTTTACATTACATCACGCCAAAAATCAATAGCTAGGACAGTAACAATCCCAATGTAACAAATAGATTTGCCTAAACAGTGTAGATAAAACTGTGCCAGGAGAAGAATTAGCACAAAAGGCAGATCAAAATTTATGAAATCTCACCACATAAATAATGTACATCAGTCAATTTTGAGATTATTTTTTTGTCAGAAACTACATATTTTGGATGAGGCTAAATCAGGACAATAAAGAGAGAACATTAAAAATTATATATATATATATGGGTTTTATCTCACACTAAAAAAATAATATTCATGAATAAAATTCTTGAATAGGTTCTAACCCTTCTAAAATTCTTACATGATGCATTGGTTCCTTGTTTCCAAGGGACCTCTCAACTTCTCATGTCAGCATCACACAAAATTATTGGGTAAAAATCTTCTTGGGAAAAAAATGTAAGAGGAAAGAGATAGTGCAGTGTTTCGATATGATTATCAAAGTAGTTGAAATTATGCAAGATGAGGCCAA
The DNA here is from genome assembly GCA_038442645.1 of Agave tequilana. Classification (NCBI taxonomy): domain Eukaryota; kingdom Viridiplantae; phylum Streptophyta; class Magnoliopsida; order Asparagales; family Asparagaceae; genus Agave; species Agave tequilana. The sequence continues at coordinate 85,198 of JAVJIF010017872.1, forward strand.
AATTGATTATTCCTTGCAAAGTTCGCTATCCCAAATATGAGAAATAACCCGTCCCTAGAGAATATTCGACATACACATTTATCTTAACCATCAGCAAGTCATTTTATCATCGAAGAACCAGTTTTTATAGGCCTTTCTTCCTGGAAGCAATAAATATACCTCTTCCTCTTGTATATGCCAGTTTACCTCATTAGAACTATCTGGGGAGATAGAAAAAGTGACGGATACATTTATTTGATTGTTCATATGTCATACACCCAACAATAGCATGCACAATACTTCTGAATGCAATTGCATATTGGCTAAGTATTTATAAAAAAATGTCAATGAAGCAAATTCAGGGGAGCATCTAATTGACAACTTTCCACGGATTATTATACAAGAACTAGGCAATAAATAAAAGTTTACGATGTAAAAAGAGATCCCTCGTCACATGCAAAGATGCAAGACTGAAGCATGTCTAATAAAATCTTTAAGAAGACAATGTACAAGTTCATAATTGTAATAATTTGGTGGACCATCAGCCTGAGAGTATAATTATCACAAGCTTCAAGGACCGTTGCGCTAAGACAATAATATTCACAATATTCAAGATTCAGCAGAAAATCCAAAGAAAAACAGATAGAAGGCATAGACATACCTCCACTTGCTCATGAAGTCTTCGTTGGACTTCCATTTGTGCTCTTAATGCCTCTTTGACTTCCTGGCCCCTACAAGGGGAATTCAGACATTAGGTTAATGGTCTTGAGCCTGTAATGTAACCACCACCCATACCAACAGTTTGTGAGGCATAGACTTAATTCAACTAGAATTCGTAAGTGTGGTCTTACTCATTCACATCAGGAGTAGGCACTCTCGGAGACAAACTGCTAGTTGGGGTTTCCAAAAGGTAAGGAGCTGAGATTTTAGACCAAAACAAAAATAGAAGGATCAGGTCAAGGCTCAAACAAGATATAACATCATCGACAATGTAAGAGGAAGTACACAAAGCATCTTCATATCAAGTGGCTAGCACAAGGTTTGGGGGGGAAAAAAAAAAGTAAGGTGTCCATAATTTTTCTAAACATCAAGTTTCTTATTGCTTTATATAATATATGAAATGAAGCCTAAGCAATATGCAATAAAAGAATAGAACTTGGAATCATCAATTAAGCAAATGATCAGCACATCAAGCATTCTTCCAGAAGTTGAAACTGATTTGAAACGAGTCCTTGATTATATTATTACTCTATTGTTGGGGGGGGGGGGGGGGGGGTGAGTTTTTTAGAGCTGGTTCAACATAACTCAGCTTGCAAACTAACATATATAAAACATGACAGTCTGAATCACACACTCTCGATCATTAAATTTACAGCATTTAGTGCTCATAATGTCTTGCCGACAAGGAAATACTAGAAAAAAAAATGAGGAAAAGGTCATATATTAAAAGAAGAATTGGAGGTGTAACCGTACCATCTTTGGATTGCTCCGACATTTCTTTGCCTGATTGTTTACCTAATCTGTATTTCTGGAAGACATTAAAAATAATACCAGTAAGCACCACTCTGTAATATTTAACGATTATGCATGTCTGCAAGTGACTAACAAATACAGTTAAATTGAACGATAGGAGGCTACAAAAAAAATGTATAAGTCAGAGTTAGTGCATAATTACCTGGAGGTGACTCTTAAGGTGAAAAAGGGTAAGCCCCTTCACGCCCATAGTTCGCAGGATAGTTTTTGGTGTCGCTTCTGCAATAAAAATTTTATACTCGTGTCAAAAGTTGTAAAGCACATTTACACTTTGCAGAAATTCCTTAATTGTTGGTCGTACCATTAATGAAGCACCGTCAACAGCAGTTCTCAATAGAAAAAAGAAACAAATAAAAATAACCTACACAGGAATACTGAGATGTGTTATCCCTGATTCTATTTCCAATTGGATTACTTTCTAGAGGTATCATTCTATCGCATGGGATGTAATTAATTCTTTTCAAAGTGAAGTCATATCAGTGACATCAAGCAGAACTAGAATGGAGATCTTGAACTTAAATACATCACACTAAGGCAACATAACTACTCAAACTCATGAAACCTAAGCAACAAACCAATCAACAAGAAGAAGAAAATTTCATTCAATCACAGGCCATAAAAAAAAAATGTCAAATGGTGCACTGAGTTAATCACCCCTGAGCAATAGTTAAAACAATGTTTCGCTAGAACTGTGCAGAATAAGTCATTGGACTAAACAAACTATCAGCTGAAACAGATAAATCCACAATTTAACCAAAATTTAACATCTACCAACACCATCCATGTCCAATGATCCACACATAAAAGCATGAAACCACTTCTAAAGATTCAGTATTTCAGCTGTCCCAGGACTGTGAGGAAAACTGGAAAGACAAAAACTATACGGGGGGCAAAAATATGGCAAAACTTATACAAAGGAACTTCAACTGAGAAACAAGTACCTCATCAAAACAAATAAAAAAGACCCGTTTCTAAATTGCATACTGCATCTATTATTTAATGTATGAGATAATGTGTCAAAAGGAAGAGAAGTGACAAATAATTGGAACCTATTGTTTTAGAATCAATTAATTTCAGGGACCAAATAACACATAACAACAAGAAAGAAGAACTTAAATGAAGGGAAAAAAAACCCCAAAACATCAACTTGACATAAATTACCAACAAACCAGGCATAAAAATAGAAAACCCATTCACAAACGTCACCTCTAATAAAATTAACAACAAAAATATCCACAAAAACTAAAATTGACAATAAACACCGATAAAAAAAAACACATTAGAAGAATAACCCACTTGACCATTTTTATAAATGAAAATCCCAGCAATTAAAACCCATTACAGAACAATGCAAAAGAAGCACAGAACCAAGAACTTCTCACAGACACAGCAAGAGAACAGAAACTAAAACCAACAAAAACCCCTAAAACATCAAATGGCACAACCCACCAACAAATCCAACAAAATAGCAAGTACCCATTCGCAAAATGCCATCTTTAAGCAAGAAACAACAGCAGCAAACGCAAAAGGAAAAAAGGCACAGACTTTCTGGTCCTCCGAGCTGGGCAACGGCGTCGACGAAGCGCTCGTGCAGATCCGCCGTCCATCGGAGCCTGGGCTTGGGATCCGCCGTTAGTACGAGGCTGGGCCCGTGGATCTCCTCCTGCGTTGGAATCGAAGCTTCTTGCCGCTGGATCAAACCAGGGAACATCTCCTTTTGAGAGATGAGAGAGAGAAGAGAAGCTCAAAAGGTGAAGGAAGAAAAAAGCAGCCCACTTGCGTGCTTCTCTAGTGGAGAGAGATGGGGGAGAGGAGAAGACAGGAGAAAGGGAGCGGCTTTTTGGCAGTTTGCTATGATTTACTTTGTTGTTTGTTCTTGTGGTAATGAGGCAATTGAAGAAAATTGTGTTTTTTTTTTCAAGGATCAATTGGGTGATTGAGATTTGGACGAAGGATGATGACAGAGTGGAGCCAGCTTTGTTTACACTCTGCTTGTTGACTGATGATGTCTCAGTGAATAAATAAGACAGAGCAATGCTAATGAGACCTAGAAACTGAACCCACAAAATTGAACCCGGGGCGCATGATGGGTGTAGTTCCATTTTACTCACCGCGTCACTCGTTCACCATGGTCACCGTGTCCTGGGAGCCATTCAACCCGGTGAGGCCAGTACGTCCCACGCGGAGGCCCACCAAAATCAACGGCCCAGATGGGGGGGCCGCGGTGACGAAAATGCGGTGAGCAAAAAAAAATTCTGATGGGTGCACCAATACATGACCTCTCTCTCAGAGAGAGATGTAGAGAGAACACTGAATAATTCTTGAGTTTTTTTTTGCTCGCCGTAATATGCTTACAGTGCTCACCGCACCGTCCGATGCGGCCCACCCGGTGGGCCAACCGCATCGGACGGCTCACCGCGCTCGCGATGAGCGCAATGAGCATATTATGGTGAGCAAAAAAATTTCATAATTCTTGAAGCAATGCAATGTGTTGGAAAACAAAAAATCACCACAACTAAGAAACACAAATATAACGAAGAAAAAGTGATGCAACGACAAGATTTATCGAGGCACGAAGAATTGCATTTTTAGTATAGATTTCGTCTCCCCAAAGATACGCCTGGTTCACGGCGATTTAACCCAAAGGATACAACAAGAAGCCTTGCTCGTTAGCCTTGTGCTGTGTTAGAGATGTCAACTGGGCCGAGTCGGGCTGGCAACCCGCATGGGCACGACCCGCTTGGCTGGGCCCGGGTGTAACCCCTTGATCCCTGATGTACGTATCACAGTATCAGTACCCGATCCCTGATGTACGTATCACAGTATCAGTACTTGATACAGCGTACAAAATTGATTTGACCTTTCTCTACTAGTTAGATTCAGCCGGTTTCAGTTTCAAAATATATTTTTCAATATTTTTTTTATTTTCAGGATTTTTTTAAAATTTTTCTGGATTATTTTGGAAAATCTCAGTAGTTGGTGTCGACCGATACTGAGAATTGGATCTACGATTTTTAATTCTCAACTGAAGTTGTATTTGAGAATCTGCCTTCATATTGTATCTTAGACTCATATTTTCTACATTAAAATATTTTCGGGAATTTTTCTGAATTTATCAACAATCGGCCAAACCGGTGTCGGCCGGTATTGGCAATACACTTCAGAATTTTTAACTTACAAACAGGATTTTATTTCATGAATCTAATTTCACATTCCTCCTCCATGTAATATTTTCTATTTTACAGAATTTTTGGGAACCTTCGGAGCTAGTCAAACTTTCACCTAATAAAATAATATTTTAAAATTCCTAATTTCTATTCTTTTCCCCCTTCCTCTTTCGCCAACCTTCTCAACTTTTCCCACCGCCTTTTTCCTCCACCGCCTTTCTCTTCTCCCCTTCTCCATTTAACTATTTCTTTCTCCCCCTCTATCTCACTCTAACTCTCTCTCTCCTTCGCTATTTTAATTATTTCTCTAATTAACACTCACTCTCTCTCTTTCTCACCGTAATTCTCTCCCTCACTCTCTCTGTTCACAGCGCCTTGACCCACCGGCGGCTTGCCGCGGGCAAGCTGACGCACCCCAGTGGCCGGCCCCCACCGGGCACCACACCTCCTCTCTCCTTCTTCTTTTCCTTCTTCTTCTTCTTCTTCTTTTCCTTCTCTCTTCTTTTTCTTTTTCTTTTTCTTTTCCTGTCTTCTTCTCCTCCTTCTTTTTCATTTTCTTTTCTTCTTTCTCTCTCTCCCTCTCCATCTTTCTCTCTCCCTCTCTCTCGTTCTCTTGGAGCCGCCGCCGGCGGGGCTGGCATCTCCAGCCCTGCCCCCTTCTCTCTCGTTCTCTTTCTCTTTCTCTCTCTCTCTAATGGGTTTAACCATTAACCTTATGGGTTGATTTTGAAACCCAAAACCCATTAAACCTGAACCGTTACCCGTTAACCCATAACCCATATTCAGATAAGTTAATTGGGTCGGGTTATTGGATCTAAACCAGACCCAATAAGCAACCCAAACCCGCATCCAATAAATAAAGTAATATTACAGAGAACCTCTTGATAATTTTTATTATTTGCATTTGGATATTTTTATTACATATTTAACACATTTCTATTACTTCTAGTATTTGGGCGATATCTGGAGCATCCGGTGTCCGATCTGGACGATTCTGGAACCGTTGCGATCGTAAGAAAGAGAGCTACCTTCTCATAACTAGTTTGTTAGTATTTTTCTTTTATAAGTTATAGTTAACATGTTTAATTAAATTGATCATAATTATCAGACTATCATTGTAAATAAAATAAATGGAATTGTTGCTTTATTATAAAATATAGATGACTCGTCTAAATAGCGGGATTCATACTTTAATAATTTGCCTAAGTAAATGAATTAATAAATTGATCATTAAAATAGATTTATGTAATAATTTATGATCATAATCATAAAATTATAATATGGTAATGTTGATTACAAATATGGAGGTCTAATACTTGATTATATGGTATGATCAATGTTACCTGACTCACACTAGATACGTTACTATATGTATCCTACTCGAACATTCTAGTACATTGGATATTGTATTTTCTATATACCCATTACAAGATATGTTATTCACAGCTACTGATACACCGACACGATTATAGCATGTTATTGAATCACTGCTACACGGATACATTACTACATTGGATACTGTTATACGGATACCCTGTACACTATTATTTCTTATTCATGTTCCACTGGTACACAAATACACCAATTTACGGAATACCATCATTTCATATATTGTTATCATCGTTACATGTATACTCGGTACACAGTTTATCATGTTTGCACATCACTGTTACACATGCATGTATG